>JAVQJL010019996.1:0-23267 GCA_036024295.1 Nannoperca obscura | reverse complement strand
TACATACATTTTACTGCTTCTTTTGCACTTCTGGTTAGATGCTAACAGCATTTCGTTGTCTCAGTACGTGTACTCTGTACAATGACAATAAAGTTGAATCTAATCTAATCTAATCTAATACTGTAAATCTTCAAGCCTTTGAGGGGGAGGACAGATGCTGGTGTTTGATTGACAGCTGGGCCACCAGGGGCACCGAGGCACAGTATCAACAAACCTGTGCTGGTAACTGCTACCTGTATAGTTTATAAGCCAAGTGTTGTGTCAGTAGCAGTGTTTAAAGCTGCACAAATCAATATATTGTTGCCCATAGCGACAAACCCATTCTGCAGTTCCCTGTAGCTCACTGTTGTGGTTTATATCAGGGTTGCCAACTTTGGGTACCCGGCTTGAGTGAGATTTTGATGTCGTGGCCCATGGGCTTAAACATGCATACGCGCATGCACACTTTATCACGTGCACATTCAGTTCACCATCAGGATTTAAAAGAAAATCCACCCTAGTGGGACCTTATATTATAAGATTTAAGGATATATCTTGACTATGCCACCCTGGGAAATACCCCCAAATTTCACAATATTAGACATAACTAGAAAAAGGGCACAGAGGTTCATTCACTAATGAAAGTCAAGTAGCGAGAACCAGAAATAAACAAAAAGAAACAATAGAGAACAAGAACTTATCCTACTTCAGATACATAGCCAATACATGAACACACACACACACACACACACACACACACACACAAATGTATACATGAACACACACTCTTTCACTCACTCAGCCAAATATGAACACACAAACACCCACTAGCTTGCTTGAACACCTTAAGCCCTCCAACGCAGGGTTTTCTGCCAGAACAGTTGTTCAATCAACATGGCGATAAGCATTGCGCACATATCGTGGACCAAACACAGAGTAGTTTAAGAGCTTACACTCATAGAATGAGGGTAACAATACATAACCAACGGTACATACGCTGGCCTGTTTGTCTCCTTAAGTGTAAGGACTACACAATTTAGCATCGACACTTACCAGACCTTATATTTGCACGTCTATGTACTACAGCTGTTTATAATTGTTTGGTAGCTCACATCTAGAAAGCTAATGTGTAGCAAAAAAGCTAATGTGGGGTATGGTTGAAAGTCTCTTTTCCTGCAGCGTAACATGCTGCTGTCTGGCTGCAGTGTCACTGTCAGTTAATCATAGAATCTGCTTTATGCAGATACATTTTAAAGTGTCTACATGCACATAATTCACACACAGAAAGAGGAACAATGGCACTCCAGCTGGTTCATAAATACATGGTTTCATTATGAAACAAAAATAAATACATTTTCACTTTTAGATACAAGGTTTTTTTTTAATCTCCAAAGAGAGAACAGTACATGTAATTGCAATGTTAATAAAATCCATTTTCATTTCCATTGGCCTGGGCTGTCCAGTGCCCAGTGCAGTTCACTGCACTGCAGCAGCTCCAGCAGCAAGCTATCCCAGGGAGATGTGTCGTTTAGGTAGAAGCAGCAGGTTGCGCTAAGCTAAACGACAGCTCCGGCCATTAGCAGGGCCTAATTAAGACACACTAATTACGGGTGATGGAGTGAGTGCTTTGTAAGGCCGTCTCTAAATAAATAATGAATACATAATCACTGTGCTTAAACAAGCCGCTTGAGCTTAAACAGTCACAGGCCCCCAGGCCTTGTGGGTAAATTGTGAAGCAAAGGAGGGAGAGGGAGCTGCGGCAATGCATCATGGGAGCTGTCAAGGGGGCAAAAAAATTAATTTGGTTTTAAATATTCACAACATGTGCCTGAGTTTCGAGTGGAAGGTGCCCTGGGGAGATTTTAACTATGATGAGGTTGTGATGTTTTTTTCCTGTCTACCATTGTGTTGTACACACTGTGGCCTTCGCGGTTTAAAATGATACACCACCACCGGAAAGCAACTCTTGTTTCCTGTGCAATTAAACCTGGACAGGCCTGTTTTTCATCCACATGTAGCCCAGCTTTATCTTCTTGTATCTCTTAACATACCTGTTCCTTTTCACGTGGCCATCTGTATATCTTATTATTTGCTATTTATCGTCCTGTTTCTGTGACTCTGGCAATTTGCTTGTTTGTTGTTGTCTTTCAGCCTGTTTTTGTCTGTCTAGTCTGTCTTTTTGTCTTAAACTCTTGACGAGCTTTCAATCAATGTAAATGAGGTCTTAGGGAACAATTTGTTTGTCTGGCCCTGCTCTCTCCGAGTCAATATGCCAGAGTGACCTCAAGGCTTCACACTCCTCTCACTGAATTCAAAGTTTCCTGGCCAACTTGTCTCCTGCCTCCTCCTCCTCCTCTTCTTCATTTCAATTTTTTCTCTTCCATTTTTACATCTCATTATAAATCATCTCTATTTAGCCTCTCTTTCTTTGCCCCCCTTGTCCTCTTGTCTTATCGCCTCTCATCCGCTATTACCCAATAATTAAATATCCTCTCCTTTCTTCACTTCTCAACTGTCTTTTTCTACATATGTCCCCTTCAAATTTTCCTTTTCCCATACTTAGTTCCTTCCTTCACTTATCTTCCTTTTTCTTTCCTTCCATTTCATTGGCGAACCAATGAAACTAAACCACAGAGTATGGAAGCTCTGATGAAAAGGTGCCGTTTCACTCACATAAATAGCACTTTCCCTACATTCCTTTAGATCACGCCTCTTTATAAGAATCACTTTGGAAGAAGTAGTGTGCCGGTAAATGATCACGACTTGAGAAAATGAGAGTTTTTCCTACCAATAAAACATACATTTGTAGGTGTAATGCACCACAGCTCCATGATGGTGCTCGTGAACACAACCCTTCAGGAGTGTGTAGGAGTCACATATCTAAATTGCAAAAAATATTTTATCTCTTTCTCCTTGCCCTTAAAGAACATGATACTAAACTAAGCCTCAGTGTGATTCAGCACGGCTGATTAAAAGTGCTCATGACGAAATGAGAGTGCAGATGAATTGAAAGATGAAAGGGAGAGGTGTCCGTCCACAGCATCTGATCAAATGCTCCTCTCCCTAGAGAAGCCCACAGCGGCCTTTGCAAAGCAAGCAAGGGGCTAGCCATAGACAGCAGAGATGGCCATTAGATACGCAACTGACAGCATAGTGACAGAAATGTTTTACTGGTGGCCAAGCACCCTAACAAGCTTAGAGGGGCTTGAAAGGAGAAGATAATGAGCTGAAAATGAAGAAAATACAAAGGCTACCTCCCCATTCATCTCATAGGAGCAGCTCGGCAATTCAGTCAATAAACATACATCTGAGGCAAAACAGCAGGGGATGTTCACAGATGTTACGTTCAATTATTTAATGCAGGGGATATCGGCTGCTAAAACATCTTTACAGTCCCGGGCCCTGTTTCCTAAAAGCATCTTAAAGCTAAGATGATCATAAAGCCTTTGTTATGAACCTTCTTACATTTGCGGGGTATTTTCTAAAAGCATCGTAATCAAAGACACTCTTTAAGATTACAATTTCCTTCTGCCCACTTATCTTTCATATGGAGCTGCAACATGATTTATTTAAAATGTTTACGGTTTTGTTTATTTCATTAATCATTTAGCCTTTACTTCTATCAAGACCACTGTGATATTCTCTGTGTATAAAGTGGTGTCTAGCAGGTCATTTTCTTGAAGTATACGGGGTTTACTTTCTTGCACCTCCACCCAGTAATATGTATCATATATAATGCTGCAAGCTCTGATTGTTGACTTTAAGTTAGGCTACATTTTCATGATGTAGTCATTGATTCATAAGTTCTCTATATTTTTCTGTGTATTATTTGCATTTTATGTATCTTTAGTATCTATTATGGTTTATGTAAAGTGACATTATATTGTCCCCTACACCATTGACACCCAAGGATAAGAAGCTGTGCATTTGCTCTTACACACTGTTTTCAGAAATTCATATAAAAATGTAACAGGTGTCCAAAACAAAACAGTCTTTACCTCTAAAATCCCTAAAAATATATTTTGGCGAACCACACCTGGAGCAGTGCATTGGGGCAACCTTGCTTCTCTGCACTTAATGAATATTATGACAAAAAAAAGACTTGCAACATAAACCCAAATTAAGCGTGGTCATCAAATTGAGTCACGGTCAAATTGTTGCAAACAGCTCCAACTTCATCAAGACACAATGTGTTTTGATTTTACCACGAGAGAAACTCAGCTTCAGAAAAAAATATATCACCTCACACATTCCATCTTGTATTCCAGCACTTGTTGGTAAAAAGAACAAAAAAACATCAGAGGCTTTAATAGATATATTAGACTGTGAAACATACTAATAGTTCTGGTAGCACATTATTATTCTGGATTCTGCAAGCCAGGAAAGAAAATGGACATCTTGCTGAAAAATAACCCTCATATTCCAACATTTGCCCATCGTTCACCGAAGCCACATAAGGAACAGCGCTAGCCTGGGGCTACCATATTGACTATGCGGCATGTTCAGGGCACACATTACATGGCTGGCCCTGCGTACATTTATATCCATGACTGAAGTGTATGTGCCCTGCTGCAGCTATATCCTGCATAATTCATGATGTGTCAGAGTTCTCCACTAGCTGGTGTCTGTCTGTCAGCACTGCATGTCCCCTGTCCCTCCCCATCCATTCCCCCTGAATGCTAATGACAAGCCACCAAGCATACACACACAAAAAAAATCCTAACACAAAAGATAACACATTAACACACATCTACATACTTACAAATTCACACAGACGGAGACAAATGTAAACAAAATATTACACGTATGTACCCACTGACGTGCAACAATCCAAAATGGGGAGGCAGGCTGACAATCTGCAAACTGTTAGTATCTTCTCATACGTAAATGTGTGTGTATGCTCATAGGTGTGCGTGTATCTATCCGCACTGCCTTGAAGAGCTCCTCTTCGGTGTCTTCTGACAGGCCGTCAGTCTGCCGCTGCAGAAGCAGAAGTGGTGGAATCCCTGGGGAGGCCTCTAAAAGCTCACAGGGTTCTGGGGGTGGGGAGTCCAGACTTAGTGAAAGCTTTTCCATGTTCATCCCCCCCAACTCTGCTTCTCCTCCTCCTTCTGCACCGACTCCACCAGCCTCATTCTGCATCCAAATGCAGAGAAAAAACCCACTAACCCCTATTCTCTAACCACCCATCCCTCTCCTTGCATTTCCCATCCCATCGCTGCATCTGTCAGTTTTTCCAACATCTCTGTATCTTCCTTTCCACTTCACCTCCTCTAACCCCCCTCCTAGTTGTTACCTCGCTTTCCTCTCCTTCCTTCAATTTTGCATCCGTCACTCTCCCTGTACATCTCCATCTCTTCTCACCGAACTAATGTTCTCACCCCCTCCTCTTTTCCATCCTCCCTCTCCTCTTCCCCACCAGCAGAGCAGCATATCCAACAGTACATTAAGCTCCATACATCTCTGTGAGCTTCTCCAGTGGACACTTGCCTCACTGGGAGCTCCTGTCGCATTGTGAGGACACAGTAAGAAAGACCCTCCCTTTTACATTGAATGACTAGTGAAGTCTCTAAACAGTGCCAGAGGCTTTTGCCCTGTAGCAAAGGCCCTGGTGGTGGTCCTGGACTATACAAGGGGGAACAATAGCACATGAGAACGGTAGCTGTCACAAAGCTGACTCGGACGAGATCGGGAGTCGGATTGTGGGAGGAGAGAGAGAGTGAGATAGACATGCACACTGAAGCAGCAGCTGTGATGACAAACATCTTGTCGCCTGAGGCATAAGGAGCATGCAGGAAATGTGGTGTGCTTGTGAGCGCTTGTTTGTGTTCGCATCCCCGAACCTTGAATTTTAATCAGCCTTAATAATGAGTGGAGGCTGAGAGGAGCCTAAAAACAGAGTGATCCCTGAGCCACCAATCATTCATCCCCTGATTTCTCTCATGGTGTGATTAAGAAATAGACAACTGTATTCATGAAGAGAATGTTTGCAACCAGTTGTTTTTCAGTCACATATAATGACATCTTAAAGGGCTGGTTTACCCAAATTATAGTAAAACATATTTTCTCACTTACTTCTAGTGTTATCGACCCATGTAGTTTTAAGTTTTAAGATATCTGCCTCCACCTCAATAAAATGAAGGTAAATAGAATTTTGTCTGCTTACAGAATTGAAATATTACATTTAAAGGATTATTTATGGGGGAATTTACACTGGTTCACTGAGATCAGAAGAATGATGCCACTCTCGTATGTGTACGTTAAATATGAAGCTGGAGGAGACCGTTAGTTTTGCATAGCATAAGGCAAAGTGTAAAAAGTGACATGACCTGGAGTCTTCTCCGGTTGCCTGGCAACCTAACAACAAGACATCTGGTCACAGCACCCAGTCAAGACTACTTATTGTAGTAACATTTAGGTTTTTTTAAGGTATAAACAAACAAGATATAACAGTTTTAGGGTTACTGGTATGTAGTTTTTTTTTCAGCTTTAGACAGAGCCAGGCTAGCTGTTTCCCCCTGTTTCAGGTCTTCCAGTCACCAAATTTTGATTTAAATTATTTTGAAAGTATAGTTTTCAAGGATTTGTTAGATTGGTACACTGCCACACTGCTCTGAGGTATGGAATCAGCATGTCTTTTAAAATTTCAGTTGTATGATCTGTCATGCATTGCGACTGAGAACATAAACCATAAACAAAATTCAATTCACCTGCATTAGGATGGGGTGAAGGCAGAAATCTCAAAGACATATATGTCTTTAAAACCCTGGACAAATGAAACCAAAAGTATTTGCATGACTAGATACTATTACCATTTTTTAAAAGTAAATTCCAAATGTAAATTCAAGTTGATTAAAAAAAACTAATGAGGAAGTGCTTCCTGGATCTGACAGCAACGCAAAGAGGGTGCTCTTGATTTACATGGCAGGCAAGCAATGTCCACAAAAGAAGGAATGAATCCCCCTAAAAAGCCAAGGCACACTGTTTCGTTAAGGTTAAGAAAATCTATATATGTGTCTTCACTTCTATTATCTGTGGCATGGTGTTCATTGAGTATCGAGTACTGGCTTAATGAGGAAGCCGGAAGGCGACTGAAAATTCTCACGTGGATTTGAAGCTTGTACCTCATTCACTTGTCTGTGTGTCAGGATTGTTTGACCCTGAGGAAGACCAGTGTGTGGTCGATACGTGTCAGTCTATAATAAAGCCACTATAATAAAGGACTAACTTTTTTATTTTAACGAAGCTGTGTGCTTTGACTTCTTAGGGAATTCATTCCCTTTTTTTTGTGGACGGAGATATTCATTATTTAAGAACAAAACCCTACCCCAAACCTAACCTTGATATGATTGATCTGATGAAAATAGAAGTGTAAGGGTAATAAAGCAAACTTGCTATAGAAAAGTATTTTACAAAACCTCACACTTATTTGTAGATCTCTGCTTTTGAGATCCTGAGTGATGAATAGAATCACTTTGGACAAAGCAGCAACACAATTTCTACGATTTCTCCTTTGATGGAGTATTCTGCGACTGTTTTTTGAGGCGAAGGACACACACAAAAGAGAGTAAGGTGAGAGAGGGAGACAGAAAGAGAAAGGCAGGGAACCTAAAACACTATAGAAGGTAATGAAATGTGTGATTGCCTGGACCGTGCTATTACTAAGGCACGAGGTCCTCAGAACCTTCTCTGCTACAAAATGGGGAGGAGGGTCAGTCATTATGGTTCAGTGTGTTAACACATTCTCAGTAGAATGTGTGTGTATGTGTGTTAAGACACACACACACACACACACACACACGCAAGCACAAACTCACCCTTCCTCAGCATCTCAGAGCAGCACCATGAGGAAATTCATTTACTTTAAGACATGCAGTAAAAAGGACGCCTCGTAAAGAAGAGCCCTTATGTGCAATCAATACCTGAACCAATGAGCAAGCAGAGAGGCTCAGTTTGCTTCACTCAAACACAAGCTCACACACTGAGAGAACTGTCATGACTTGACTTTCTATTAGCTCGGCCGCTTGTCTCCTGAAGGACACTCCACAAAACGTTGAAACAAGTTATGAGAAAGGTGTTGCTGCTATAGATTCGACATACGGCGCAACGAGCACAACCACCAGGATTATAGTCTTTCTTGGTTACCTTAAATCACCAGCATTGCAGGGGAAACACACTGAATAGGATCTAAAGCCAGGAAGTCTTATCAGTGTGTTGAGTGTTGTATTTGACACATTTCCATACACGAGAGCAAGTAGTGAAATGGTCTTGGTCTACACATACTCGGTTAAGCTATCGTGCCCTATCGGATATTGTGCATCAGGAGTTTGTGCAGTCGTAATTTGGATGTGGCATGGAGCCTATGAGGAGGAATGCCACGCTGATTAATATGGGCTGTGATATGAGGTAATTCCCATACTGCTGCAACTGCAGTTCAAATCCTCCATCAGGCCGTTGGAAGAGGCACAAGCTCATTATTCACCATGGAACGCAGACCCACACACACACACACACACACACACACACACACATACATACACACACAGTAAATATTAGCAGAGTGTAAGCACTGGAAACATCTCAGCATTTACACATCAGCTGTTTGGTTGGGGTCAGAGCAAAGAAAGCTCCACAAAGTAAGAATAATCACTGCCTTTTTAAACAAGAGCCCAGATAGCTACAGCAACATCTTTGATCTCAAGTACCTTTCTGCGATAATCTCCCCTCCTCTTTCCGTTTGTCCTTTCAACGTAAAACACCCCCTCACTTATGTCACCTCTTCTTGCTGTTTCTCGTCCCTTCTCGCACATTCAGTCAAAAAGTCTTCCTTGCGCTATTTTTGAGGAGAGAAATGTAGGAGTGGGACTAAAATGAGCTCTTACCTGTCTCGCATCTCTTCCCGGTAAATCCTTGCTGGCAAACGCAGTTGTTAGGTGAGACGCAGGTTCCCCCATTCTGGCACAATCCGTCACACATAGCTAGAGGTAGACCAGAAGAGAAGATCCATTACTCACTAAGATTAACAAGCATTAACTATGTAATTAGACCAACAGCAGCATATGTATTTGCATACAGAATAAGAGCTAATTTGGTGATGTGATTCATTACAAGCTCTCACATATTATTTTGCATGATTAATGTATCTCGGCAAGGTTAATTCAAATATGTTCATTATCCATGGGTAGGCTTTTAGTTAATGAGTCCCCAAAACACAGAGAAGTCACTGAAGTTGATACAATGCAATGGAAATAAATGAAATATATACCCAAATCATACGCTGCTTCCCCAGAATAAAGAATAAGATGTATTAAAAACAAAGAAAATCCCTATCCAGTAAAAGGAAAACTACACAGTATTTAAAGTTTTGTTGAAGAGGCTCTCCACATATCCAACATATCGTCTCATGAAAAACAACTACAATGTACAGCCAGAAAAGTTAACGATATCAACATGTACAGTTGTGTTCGGGTATATTGCCGTTAGCTATAGAAAAAGGCATGTTTAATGGCCTCCCTGAAGAGAAAATACTGCTTGTTATGTGATTTAGGTGATGAAGCAGATTTTTTAGGGACTACACTTTTTTGCAAAATGTCCCCTATTTCTGATGGATGATTCTAAATAGTCTTTTTTTGTGGCAGATTTTATTTGTTTGTTGCTGGGCACTTAAAGTATATGTGCATGACTCACTAGGTAACATAACTAGTGTAATGCTGCTTACCTTTGCAGACTGTCCCATTGCCGGTGTATCCAGGTTTGCAGGAGCAGCTGTGGCCTCCAACCATGTTAAAGCACAGGGCATTCTCATCGCAGTTGTGGAGCCCGCTGAGGCACTCATCGTGCTCTAAAGACAAGAAAACACAACAGACGTCAACCTCAACAAGCTCTTTAGTTATATATGCATTTTATTTCTAAAACAAGTGGAAAAAATGCAGCGGCAACTGTTCTGACAATGTCATTATATCCACATCTGCAAATCACTACCGCTATCAGGAATAACATGTGATTAAAGAAAACCGAATGTTTATTTTCCTTGTAAATATGAGGAATGATGGCATCCAGCTGGTAATTTGTTTTACTTTCCATTAAAAAAACTGATTTGAGATTGAATTACTTGATAGTTAAGACAGCTGTGAGTCTAGTAATAAGACTTCAGTGACAAACAGCCGGCTGGAAAACGAGCCATTTCTTCAGCTCCCGTCATGATCTTTCATAAAAGATTGTTTCGGATGTTTTGCTGTAATTTGTTGTTTTTTCACAATGATGAATCTTTTTTTTTATAACTACTGTATATAAACTTATGTCATGTATGCATTGATAAGATGCTGTCTTGTGTTGTATTTTGCATTATGGTCTTCAGTTTGAGTGTTATAAATTGGCACAATTGGCCGTTAAATACCGAGAGAAATGTTTTCAGTAAGTTTTGCACAAGCATTAACGAAACGTCCCCTGAGAACCGGGACTCCCAAGCTCTAATCGCTGCTGCGGCTGTGGAGAGTGATATGGTTTGTTATGAATATCCCTCTGACAAGCTTGACTAATGGCTATAGCCTATAACAACAAACTGTATCCAACTGGCAAAGAAATCCCCCTTTCCCTTCCCCCATCTGGAGTGGAGACTGACGTGGCAAAATAATGTAATAAAGGCCTGGAGAATAATCGACTATACAAATGCAAAACCAACATCTTCACATATACAGTAAAATCAATATTAAATGACAGAGAAACATGAGTAACTGAAGAAATATAAATAAAATATTATATTTGTGGTGTTATGCATGTTTAGAATCTTTTTTAGAATATGCTAATGGGACCCTAAAGGCCAATACTATCTACTGTAAGCCCCTACAGGCACATTAAAGGTTTATAAAGGTTTTAATCCCACAATGTATGTTGATGTTTCTCCACAGAGTAATGTGTGTCTCTAACACACAAAGTGAACAAAAATTGTTCAGTGTCTTTATTATGTTAGTATAATAACCTAATGCCGGGTGGATAATGCAACTCAAATAATGGAAAGTACACCGTTGAGGCTACAGGTTACTAATGGTGGATAAAACCTCACTTTGAAAGTGGTCTTCTTGTCATAATATATCCCACATCTTGTTGTACCTTCATAAGACAGGAGTATAATAGCTGATAAGGAACTTCAAACTTAATTGTCATATCTTTTACAAAGGGAACAACATGTATAAATAGGCTTCTTTAGAAATGAAACACTGTAAATTAGGCAATTTGAAGGTGCAGGGGAGGTGTTTTTACGATCTGATCAGACTCCAGTGTTTCTGCTTCAAAGTTTATTGTTATTATTATAAAGATGTGAGCTCAGATGAACACAAAAAATAAAATTATATTTTGCAGTCATTAAGGTGCATGATATCAGTAGTTTATAGTCTTTTTAAAGAACTTTTACCACCAGCTGGACCGACTCCACTGCTGTCAGTCAAACTTGCGAACAAATCTTTTGCACTAACGATTAATGTTTACTCCCCTTAAACTTGAATCCATCCCACTTTGTTGACTTATTGAACCCTTCTGATCGTGTCCTCTGGGGCCTCCGTGTTTGTTTATATGGTGAGATGTTTTTATTTTTAATCCCTGCTGCAACCAAGATACTCTAACGGCAAAAGCAACTGAACATCCCATCCGATGCTGGCGTAAGACTTAAGACGTAAAACAGTAAAAGAATTGTGGATCAGTTAAGCCATCTCCCTTGCTGTATGAACGGGCACTTTAATGCACGCCCTTCATCTGCCCCTGAGCACAAAGGCAGATCTTTATCCCTGCGAGACACACAAAAGAAGAATACTCGTCTGTTGTATTTTGGAGATTCACATAAATATTGCTTTCTTATAAGCACTTGCTTACCGAGCACTACATCAGCTAAAGTGCAGAAAACTTTCTGGACTTGTTTTAACCTTCTGAAATCTTAATTTCTTATTGAACAACTCTGTATCCCATCATGACCCAAAAGGAAGCAAAACAAACAAAACTAAAATAAGACGATCATGAAAAGTCCGTCTTTTGGCAAGAGAGTTTTCTCTCTGACTTCAGGGTTTGAAAAAGATTTAGTAATTTAGCCAGACAACTGTTTTCATTTCGTAATATCATGTGTTTACACTGCGGTGAGCTGCTGCTGGAAGGACAAGTAGTCGTCTAAATCTCTTAGAAAAGGTGATGACTCTTGGAAACACCCGAACATAAATACTTTAGTGCAAGTCTGGGGGCAACAGTTTGGACTGTTTCTAGTTATTTTTGTGAATTTCTGGGCCACACTGTGCCTGGCAGGGGATGGAAATAAATTCATTTCTCTCAGCTGTTTCCTCTCACACATTTGGTTCAGACATTAAGCAGATCTCAGGAGCCTACCTCCACCACAGAGACACAAAATTGTTGTGCGTAGTACCTACTTATGGGTATTTTCCCACAACTTGGTGTTTTTTAAGAGCATGCAGTTGTGAAAGACAGGTGAGGTTTGAGGACTCAAAGATGACACCTGAAGAGTGAGAGGATCAGAAATGTGAATGCTTGTTGCAGAAGACCTGAGCCACATCATCCATTTCCCTGCCATCATCCAATCCATTATATCTCCCGAACAGACCGTGGGCTCATCCAAATTGAAAGTGACATTGTGATGAGCTCCTCCATCGAGGGTATGATGTATGTGTGCATCATGTGTGAGATGGATTGAAGGGCACTTAGGAGGGCCCACTGCTCTGCTCTTGTTGCATCTCACACACGCGCACACACTCACCTGCTGTTGGGCAGAATTAAAGCCTGCTCATCGGCATATGAAAACAGGAATAGGAGCGCAGGGGAGACGAAAGAGAGTAAGGTGGGAGGGGGTAGCGGCGGTGGTGGGAGGGTTCCGAAGGTCACATCTGCCAGAGCAGGGGACAGCCAGCCGTCAGTCTGAACAGACAGGGCAGCAGAGCCACCAGGTGCTGTGTGTGTGTGTGTGTGTGCGTGTCTGTCTGTCTGTCACCATGACCCTTGAGTTAAGTATTGGTTACTTGTCATTTTGGTTATTTAGGAATTTAGGCTTATTACTGCACTCAGTTTAAGCGACTCTAAATTGAATCACCAACTAAATCCCTAAAATGTGTGTGTGTTTGTGTGTGTGTGTGAGAGAGAGAGAGAGAGAGAGAGAGAGAGAGAGAGAGAGAGATAGGTATTTCCTCGCTGACTGCTGCTGCTCAGGCTGTAGACAGATAAACAATCAATTATGTACAGCCTGTCACCAGGGATCTCTCTCCAGCTGGATGTTTCCCCTCCTACTTGACTCCCTCCACGTTCTGCCAAAACAGCGGCAGCCTCAGTGAGGTCTGACCTCAGGCTACTATCCTGAAAACACTGTTGCCTTGACTTTGACTTCCCAATCAAAGGCCTGAAAGGAAGATGATCTTGTGATCTTATGATCATGATTGTCAGGGAAAACTTCCATTGCTTGCTCCGTGACGACGAGTGTGACAAAAATAAAACCCACAAGATGGAAGCAATACATGGATTCTGTTGGTTGGACAAATGCTTTCTTCTGTTTACTCAAAGCTAGTATAAATGGTGTTATATGTTTAATGTGATCTTCGCTGTAGATGCATTTCCACAATTCATTAAAGGTGCATTGTTTAGCATTTTAACACCAACAAATTATAAACATATAACAAACCAATCTATTACTTGTATAGCAGCCTCTGAGCATTCACACAGGAAAAGTCCAGAAGGCACCTTTAAAATGGCAAATGCATAGCACCATTAGCTTCCCCATTCAGCAGCAATAAAAGTCTTAAGTCCACCTGCTAAAGCAATTTCATTATTCAAGCAGAATACTTGGATGTCACAGGAAAAGAGGCAAAAACTCTGTTAATCCAAAGCCTGCCAACTGCCAGACCCTTTGAGTCATCAGACAGAAAGTCATCTTTTCTGATCTCTGTTGTTGTCGAATCCCCTGCTCTACCTCTGGCCCCTGTCCATCCCTTACTTTCCTTCTCCGCCCAGTCCTCCCTCCGTTCCTCTGCCTCAGGGGCCCAGGTCTGGTTATCACAGGATTAGAACAAGGACACACACCCTGCATACACACCTCGGGCACAAGCGCACGAGGCACACATGCACACGTACACCTAGCACACATGCACACCTCAGGACAGCCTTCTTTAATAACATTCAAAGGGAGAGCACAACCAATCCGCTACCTTTCATGGATTAGCTGCTAATCTCACAGAGCGAGGAGCACCTCGGGCACTTTGGGGAAAAGACGAAGGGTAGAGGGAAAGAAAGAGGAGGAATCTTGACCTTCAAGATCAAGGATAGAACACTAGTCAAAGAAAAGGGCAAAACAAAGTTGGGGATGTTTATTTTGCTAAAGGCTCCACTGGATACCGAGCTTGAGCCCTGTCACGACATTTGGCCTTACATATTTCATTTAAACAAGTACATGAAGTCCACATGTTACAGTCTAACACCAGCTGGGATCTGAACCTATGACCTCCCTCGCAGCTGGTGGTCTTAACGTAAAATATGGACTTCTGTCAGAGCTCGCTGACCTCCTGACAAGCTGAGGGGAAATATAACCAGGGCATCATGCTGTTTCGTCCAGGCTTAAATCTGCGGATCAGCCCTTTAATCCACTATTCTGCTCATAAACACTGAGCCATGAAATGAACTACAGTCAACTTAATCCTCTTTACTAGGCAGACTGGTTCACGTACAACACTGAAATGCATGTGGAAATACGGCTATCAATACCAGGACATTGTTTCTGCTGAGTTTGCGATTCATTAATTAGTGAAAGCCATCGAGGATGATAAAGACGTCGTATATCATGCAAATGCACGATGTCAATAGGTACTGAAAGGGGGGGGGGTTTAATGTTTCCTTCCACAGCTGTAATAGAACTCCCTTTGGACTCTTTTCAACAGAAGCAGATGTTCAATTGCTATTTATAAGCAGTAGATTCCTGCAGCTAGTACCTTAGCAACTTCCTGTTTTTATCGTCAATTACTGCCACCAGGACTACAGAGGTGATACTAAACTCAGCACATCAACACGCAGAAGAAGAAGCACGCTGGTGTGTTTCCCAGCATTCATAACATCTTTCCATTAAAGGACGATTGTTGTTTTTTAAACCTAATTTGGCTATAATGTATCTTTCTAATATTTGCTAAGAGGTGAGATGTGGCTATAGTATACTATAGTACTATAGGTTGTGTTCAGTATCAAGCTGTCTCTGACGGTGGATGTGTGGGAGCTGATAGTTCAATAAGTCAGTGGGGAGATTATGACTGTAATTTGACTGAAGCAGAGAAAAAGTCATAACATCAAGCCTCTGAAAAAGCCTCGGTTTAATCACACAAATTGACTTTTATAAGGAGACGCATAGCTGTGTATTCCACTACAGTGACTTGAAGGCATTTTAATAGGAAACTACATAAAATATAGTGACACAATTTAATCCACTGGGTTTGGGGGTATTAATCTTCATTGTGAATCTGGGGAATGAGCACAAAGTGGAAGAAAGACGAATGAGTAAAACAATAAAACTTGCCCGCAGCTCAGAAGATTAGAGAAAACCCGGTGAGTGAAATAACATAAGGTACAGTGGCTGTCGGAAAATAATATGGAAAAAGACTGAGTAAGCAAGTTGGTTTCTTTCTCTAAATAAAGAAGAAAAGAGATGAATGTGCATTTGTTACTCCCTTAAAAAAAACTATTCCTCAGACTCAGTTCTAACTTGTTTATGCCTTTCCGAAGCCTGTTCATAAAAAGACACAAAGTCACAAGTCCTTAACTTTGCTCTATTATTTCCTGATTTCCATTGACAGGGGAAGAGAGGAGCTCTATAGGGCGCCCAGATGGAGCAGGAAATGGGAGTTTTCACCGGGTGTTCGTTGTGTTACTGAGTCTTACGACTTTAATTCAAACTCCAATGGCACAGCAGGAAGGCTGCGGGCCTAAATCCTCCAATGTACAGCACAGGCGCCTGCCCCTTCACTCTGCTGCTGTTGAGTTAGTTTGCATTGGTGCAAATTGCTTTTTTAATTACCGACACTGAGCAGCATGTCGCCTCCTCTTTGGAAATGAGGCGCACAGGGAGCTGCTCTGCATCATGTTTCACAAGATGCAAACAGCTAGTGAGGAATGAGGAAGATCTGCCACTCATCACTGTGGAGTGACATTGTGTTATTGTAGATGAAGGACAGCGACATTACATTATGGGAGGATTACTGACTCCGATTTTTCTCATGTATTTTACTCGATGTGTGATCCTGCTTTGGCATTACAACAAAGCGATAACTTTAAATAGACCCTGTACTACAGGTGACTTTACAATAGTCCTTCTAAAGTCCTTCTGTGTTTCTGTAGCATCCATTACTCCTGGAATAAAAGTACATCTCACAAATTGCAGATATCCATCACTCCTTTTGTCCAGTTAATCCCGTCATTTTACACAGATGTTGCTGCCTGCTTTATGTTTGCTCTCATTACACTCCTGAGAGAATGTTTATTTTTGTTTACAATTTTATTTAGACAAGATTGGGGCTGGATGACATGGCAAAAATCAACCATCAAAATATATATATATATATATATATTTCTGTTCAATCAGGATGATGTAATATGGGTCATTTCATGAAAATATATCTACCTACTATAACACAAAGACAAACTATAGTGGAAGACACTATTATGAACAAGCAGGGCTACTACCACAATCACCCACAACACAGAAAGGGAACAAAGACTGTGAATCATCCACGCAATCTTTTTTGATTGATTTGGTTTCTTTTTGAAATTGACTTTAGTTACAACTTTGATCAGGAACAAATGGGTCTGCCGCCTCCACTCACAGTCTCACAGTCTCTCTGTTTCTCAGGTTCTCAGTGACTTTCTTCCTCCGTATCTCACACACACAAACGCACAACATTACATTCACACACCAGATGAATACTGTACACATACGCACACGCAAAGAAATCCACAGACAGTTCCAGACATTTCCAAAGAGGACTGAAGTTAATCTATATTACTTTTCAAAGTGAAGTTTTCAATGCATAAAATTGGAAATCTCTTTTTAAAAGCGCAAAGTTGCAAATATGTCAAATTCAACAGGCTTGTCCCGCAATAAAATTAAGTTTGGATATTCATACTTACGCTTTCTTATAAAACACATTTGTGTAATCATGTGAGTTTGACACATAAAGTTTTAACAAAGCAGGGAGATAAATGCTCTTTGTTATCGCCACAAAGCAAACACAATACAAAATTGATTCGACACTTTCTCTCTGTGTTCATTCTTTTCTCTACTGCTTTGCTTGTGCTGAATCATAAAGTAGTGAGGATGGTATTGATATCTGTGTGTGTGTGTGTGTGTGTGTGTGTGTGTGTTTGGGTTTTTTTTATGTGGCGCTAGTAATCAGAGCAAAACCAATAAGAGCAAATCAAAGTGAGGCATTAATCCCTGCGCATATTAAATGAGCAGACTGTGCATAATTGCAGGGTGACAGATTCACAGACAAGTGTGTCTAACCAGGTGCCGTCTGGACTATGATGAACAGAAAAAGTGATAGGAGGTGTAGCGCTAGCACATGGCTAACGTTGACATGGTGTTTTACAGGTGTTGTATGATAGCTATGTCTCTTTGTTATACCACAACTTTCTGTTACACAGCTTCCTTATATTGAAATACTCAATGAGCTTTATTGGCATGAATGTAACAAGACAATATTGCCAAAGCATCAGGTAATAACGACATAAAAAAAGTAAAGGTAAACTGTGGAGCGTGTGTTTAAATTGTTAGTGTATGTGTTGATAGATATATACAAAGAAAACATTTAACAATTTAAAAGTGGTAAATAGAAAGTCATATTTCTCAGGTTCCACTGGCTGTCCTCAGGTCATGACATGAGGTGATACATTTTCTGCAATCATCTCACTTTTGGGAATTTTGCCAAGTGAATGTGGAAGTTTGTCTGTGCAGTTTGTTTTCAAATGCAGGGTCCCACTGCACCGTGACATTAATCCCTCACTACTTTTATATCTGAGTGTCTGGCTGCCTCTTCCTCTCTCTGTCTCTTGGCTGCAGATTTTATCTACATAAAATCTAATATAATCCTATATATAGGATTATAGAAAATATATATATAATTTGATTTTTTTATTTATTAAAATCATTAGCACCTATAGTGGGTATGTAAAATGCTTCTCTTTAAAAGCTCCTGCAGTAGAAACCTGAAGCGAACACATATCTTGATTTTTTTTATATTCAAGAGGATGTAAAGATACAAGTTCTCTCCTCGTCTCCACATACGACAATAAAAAATCATCCTTATTTGTACTACTTCATGTCTGCTAGCAACTTCTACACAAAATGGTTGCTTTGGAAGCTGATGTTCACAGAGCCAGAACAAAAACAGTGCCTTCTCCACTTGATTCCAGCCTGTCAAAAGGCCAGCAGAGGAACTCACCTGTGCAGGAATAGTCATCGATCCTGATGTAGCCCGTATGGCAGATGCACATGAAGGAGCCAGGGGTGTTAACGCACATGGTGTTCTCCCTGCAGTAGTGCTTCCCTTCAGCGCACTCATCAATATCTGAAGAGAATGGAGAGAGACAGAGAACAAAGCTGGTTTAGGCGTGGATTGCAATCACATTTATATCTAAATTCAACAGAATCTTTTTTCATCAATCATTTTCTGATTTCATCCTTCAAATGAAAAGGTCAGTACATGTTAAATTATATCTTATATTCATATAGCTTGACATAAAAATCTATAAAATATTTGTTGGTTGATTACAGACACCCTCTTGTGGTGCAGATCAAACAATATTTTGAATTGATATTCTGCAGTGTTACCTCAAGTTCAAGCCTCATGATCAATTTTGATTTGCTATTTGTTTTTCAAAAGTCTTTAGCCAAGTGACGTTCAACAGCTCCATCGGCTTTCCCTCTAGAAACATGGCCTTATTAAAAATGTAATAGGTTCTAAGGTAGACATTTAATGATGGTTCCACCACTATCAAGCAAAATATGGGAACGATGCATCCCACTAGACTAGGAAACTAGGAAACATTACTGGTTACTGGTTACATTACTGGTTGGCTAGTCTCATGGAGAGAGGAGTAGGAGTCCAAGTAGGAGTCAAAAACTGCTGTGGAAAAAAAGTTTACGCTGGCTTTATTTGTAGGCCTGAATACATTTGGGAGATCACCGCCGTTGACTTGTTTTCAGTACTTTTTACTTTACACAACAGGAGAGTTTGAAAGGCTGTGACAGGCAAAGAGGAGTAAAAGAAAGGAGAGGCTGTAGTTAATTGTATATACAGAGAAGAGCAATTATTTGTTTACAATACTCTGATGTGTAATCACAAACAAATAACTTATTTATCATATTGGCTGATGCACATATTTGTCAGCTCGCCTTCTGATTATACAAATAAATTAGCTGGCCGTGCTGTCTTGTTGTCTTGTCTTGTTCTACAAAGTTGGTGTTTATGTTTAGGAGCTTCGTGAATTCATCAAAGATGTTGGAGTGGGCCATAATTGACTTTGGCTTTCATTAATGTCTAATTAGGGATAACATCAACATGTAGACATGTAGAAAAAAGCTTTGTCTGACTGATTTTCACAAGTGAAAATGAAACAAAAATATGCTGCGTCTGACAGCAGGACAACATCATTTGTTCACAAAAACAACTTGGTTGGGTTTAGGAAAAGATCCTGATTTGGGTTTGAATAAGTACTTTGTTAATCTTACAGAAGCTTTGTTGCCATGGTTACAATAATAAACACGTGTTTAACAACATCAGCTGACTTGACCTCCTTTGCTACGTCATTATTACTACAGCTGCTGGAGGGCCTTTTCAACATAATCATATGTCAGTTTGGGACACTTGCTGAAACGGCCGGTTGTCGTTCTTCTTCGTCTCAATTTTCAATAGGGAGGAAGTATTTTTAAAGCACTGTTGTAGTGCACATACTCTGCATTATACTGCGGCTTATTTTGGGTGTCTCCCCCATCCTGGGAAGCACCTAGTGCAGTTTGTCCTAGTTGGTTCTTGCCACAGAAGGTTCCTAAAGGCTTGTACGCAGGCAGTGGGAAAGGGCTATTTGTCTTCATCAGAGGGAGACAGAGGTCGAAATGCAGAGAGTCCTTAAGAGGTGGGCGCCGTAGCACTTAAGATTGCCACACTCGATTTTCAATCTATTCAAAGTAAAGCTCTGCAGATAGCAGCTTGGCCGCTTTTCTCCACACCACTACTGGTCATTCAGTTCAGCTGTGTGCTTCAGCATACTTTACATTTGTATATGCTGTAAATAGACACCGCAGAGTGAGAATTATGCCGCTAGAACCAAGTCCATTCAAAATGCTCGGCACACAAACCCAGGTGTTTTCAATTATTCTGGCTGATTAAACCTCTGCTCGGTTGGACAGAGGCATGCTGGGGCTTACATGAGGTCACCAAACTCAATATGCAAATAACAATGATGAAGGTGTATGTTTTCCGATCTTAACAGGTGCAACAGGTGAATGAAGGAGATGTCTATCAAGCACAGTCTGTACATAACAACACAGTCCTGACAAAGAGGTCTAATCAGGCAATTAAAAACACCTGTGCAGGTTTACCCAAGGTGTCTAAGGTCTTTAATTGGGCGCTTATATATAAATGATGTGTATTGAATTGCCCATATACATTATTTGTCATGTTAACCCCCTAACGTAACCATGGTAAACCCACACAGGTGTTTTCACTTATTTTTCCTGATTAGACCTCTCGCAGGTCTGTGTGGATTAGCACTTACAGTTATCTTATCTTTATGGTTTGAACTGGTATGCTACATGTTGTCCTCAAATAATGCCAGAATAACTAAATAGAGCAACACTGGAAACTGACTGTTTAATGTGAGGTGTAGTAAAAAACTACCCGTCTCTGCAGCTCTATTCAGCTTTTAGCCACATTTAGATAACAGCTGTGGTTATTTTGCTGGTACATTCTGTAGTACCACTCCTCATTTATAAAATCGTAGGTGGCTATTTCCAGCTTAGATAAACAGTGTGTGCCCTACCTGCCTGCCATGAAGCAACAGAATGAGGATGGAAATGAGTGACTGGTGCAGACAGCAAGCTAAACATTTGAGTCTGGAACTGATGAACCAAACAAGAGCTAAAACACAACTGAATGTAGCTCATGTACAATGATAATGAGACTGAAGTGCTGTTTCATTTCACTTAATATAATAAGCCTGACACTGTGTTTGTGTTAGCTGATTTTTTGTTTTGCCCTAACTAATCACTAGAGAGTGACATTGATAAAAAAAAAACGTTGATTTAATAGCTGACTTACAACAACTTGTAGCCTATAGCTGCTTTGTTGTTGCTGTGTTTTAATGAATGTGGCTAGATACCTATGTAGCTTTGTAGGAAGGCGATGTCCTTATTCTTAATCCTTAAGCTTGCTTTTATTAGTCAATCATGTCTCTAAATGTGGTACAACACCAGATATATTTGAATCACTGAACCAAACTGAAATGTGGGCTTCGATTTAGAAGACTCGAACAGGTTAATGCTAAATGTGCTCTGTCTGCTGCACAGTTTGCTAACATTAACAACTTGCTAGCAACTTGGAGAACCAATGCTGTATCAGGGCCTGTGTTTCTGTGAGTTTGTTCTGGAGGCTTTCAGCAACCTAGTAATTCAAACTCACTTAGCGCAGCCTTAAGAATATGACTTATTAGATTGTCCTTTGTATTTCCTTGTCACTCTCATGATTCCATATTTGGATCCATATTAGCTGTTGCCTTAGCAACAGCTATTCTGGGTTCTAAACTGCATGCCAAACCATCAGACAGAATATGCACAACACTGCCAGGGTAAACAAAATAATCTTGATAATGTGATGCAACCAAATGCAATTCGATGCAAATGCAAGTTGAACCGAACATACCCGGCTGTGTAATATGCTCCAGGGCCTTGTTCCTGTTGATAGTACAGGTCAAACGTAGGCACTTTTTGAGAGACAAGCTCCGCAGTCCTTGACATTACCAATTTATTATTCATTCACTGTATTCAGTGTCTGTAAGAGCGCAAGAGGACATTCACCCCTGAATATGTTGTGTGCCAGGTGCTTTTGAGAAGAGCACTTGAAATTGAATTTCAATAGATTTGCATTGGCATTCACTCGGCTCACATGTCCTTGGGTAGGGTACTGCCCACCAAGCAACCATCTAAGAGCTTTGCACCTGCCTACAACTGTGGCATTCACATTTCCTTGGTCTTCTTCCTTTCACTGTTTTATCAATACTTACTGCCTCCAGCTGTTCAAAAGCTTCACGCATAAATGAAGCAGACAGACAATCACCAACCATCTTTAAAAGTACATGTGTCCTTCACTAAATGAATGGAGGCTAATTAAACCCTGTGACTGGCTTTGATAGAGAGAGAGAGAAAGAGATATGTAGAGAGGGTACAGAGAAAATGGGAAGTAAAGGGAAGGGCAGACAGCAGGGCAGGTAAGGAGAAGAACTGGATTAGACGGAGGTGGAGAGAAAAGGGCAGGCAAAGTAGTGGATTAAACACATAAAGATGTAGCATGAGAAAGAGCCAGTGCGAAGTAAAAGTGGTGAAAAGTGCAGAGTGTGTGTAAGAGAGTGAATAACTGAGATAGCAGGAGAAAAAGATTTAGATGGCAAAGGGAACAGAGCAGAGAAAGCAGAGAAAGGTATTAAATGTCGATGAAGAGACAAAAAGCAAGAGAACAAATGCAGTTTTGTCCTCAATTGCAGTGGTAACCTTGAGCGGAGATCTTAGGTGACAGCTTTCCCGCTTTCTGATTGGCCGTCTGCGGCACAGCTTTGATTTAAAGCCTATTAACTGTAAGACACCATCTATCCTGCCCCCGGTGACAGCAGTTACGTTTGCTAAAACAATATGTTAGGAGGTGAGATGATGAGGGGCACAGCACGAACGCGTTGGAGAGCACCACCATCTCCATCTCCATTAACACACTCAATTTTCTTGATTGGCCTGTCACATGGACACACGTGATGCGCCAAGCAAAGAAGGCTGGCCAAGAGTCAGCAGCGGCTTTTATCGCTGAATTGAGTGCTCGGGGTCAATCTTTTACCACGCCACGATGGATGGCTAGTAAATGGCTGTCTTCTTTTTTTTTTCACCTTTGTGCATTCCTGCATAACTACTGAATCAATCATAGTCATACCTGAGGAAGGTGGGTAACTTTGTATTATTAGAACAAAAGAAATGTCCTTCTTATGCATGGGGGGGGGGGGGGGGGGGGGGG
>JAVQJL010019995.1:0-51984 GCA_036024295.1 Nannoperca obscura | reverse complement strand
CCCCCACCCCCCCCCCCCCCCCCCCCCCCCCCCCCCCCCCCCCCCCCCCCCCCCCCCCCCCCCCCCCCCCCCCCCCCCCCCCCCCCCCCCCCCCCCCCCCCCCCCCCAGGACTTGTAATGAAGCAAAATAAAAACATGGTTCGTACCTGAATGTTCAAGAAACCAAATGTTTGGATATGACTGAGAAGGTTAAAGTCAGATGACCACAGTATAATCTGAAAACATTTGATAAATATATTTCAGTATAAAATACAGGGACAATACATGGTGTAAAACATTTAACTTTTACAATTGTTTTTCAGCATGTAATATGTAACACATCCCTTCCATTTATCTGGGTAATTTTTCACGAGCCAGACTAAACTACATTTGAAGGAAACCTGCTCGCCCCTCAAGAAAGAAGCTTTTCCCGAATGACTCCGCTATTGATCTATTTATCTTTAGTACATCATTTCTTTGTAATGGTCTCTGTGTACTTTGAGATAAACACTCAAAACTGGAAGCTGTCACAGCTAGAGATGATAAAGCTCTAATTAGACCCATTTATATGTGATGGATAAATATATTGCCAAAAAAATCATTTAATTTGTAACTCCACACAGGCTGGAAAGCTCCAAAACCTAAAAGCTGCACAAGGGATGCAGAGAGCACAAAGAAGCAGGAAACATACAAAACACATTCATCTGTTGTCCCGTCAATGAGAAAAGGTTTGACAGCATAAAGTTTAGACGTGGACAAGAGCACCTCAAACCACAATCCAGTTGAAATCTACCTGCCTCCTGTAGATATTTCAAATTTGCACATACAAATGTAAATCATTGCTCTTCACCTGTTCAATTGAGGGTCCAGTCGCTGTGAGCGTGAACGTTTTGTCCTTTCTCCAACACTACAGTCAAACTCAGCCTTGGTGTGCTGTTCTGAGCGCCTGCTCCTCTTCCTGCTGTTCTGTCAGACCGCAGCCTACTGGATTTAATTGACTAAGCCCCTTTATCCCCTACAAAGTCTCAGTGTGGCACCTCAGTCAGCTGGTACAACATTCACCTACAACGACACTTACGTTTCCAATCAAGTAATAAAGAAAACACTGGAAAGAGGGTTAGGGTGTTGTATAGAATGTGTTCCACATAATAATTACGTCAATTACAATCATGACTATCTATGCCTGTTGTGCAAACCCACACAGAAAATGTCTTGGGCGCTTCCAGCTGCTGAGCCAGGGAGCTGCTCCAGAACAGGCCAGTGTCACCACAAGACAACACGTTTTGAGGTTCAATCATTTATTCTTCCCGTCCGGATACTTTATCTGGATAAGGACTGTAAAGCTGCGAACGCAAAGATCCACCGATACCGATCACATGTTAATATCAGATGTAAATGGGGCTGACTTCACCCTTGGACCTCAGCGTCTTGAGGACACTTCCTGCTGAGCTGCATTTCTAATCCAAGCACCGACACCACTGAGGCAGCAGGGGGAGACACAATGTTAGACCACAGCCACTGCAGGGAGAAACAATAGAATGACCAGACACTGAGCTGTGAGGGGCAGCTACACCTCATATCTCTGTTAGCTTTGTATTAAATATACATTGGCTATTAGTATTTATTAACAATGAAACCTCAACTACAAAGTCTTCCCAAAAAATTCCCAGTTACATTTATTTGAAATGAATGTTTATTTATTTCTCCTGAAATTCCAGTAAAATAGCCTGCAGTCAGAAACACATACTTAACGTGGGTGTTCATTTAGTGTCCCATGGCCTAAGCTTTCAGAGGCTATTCTGAATGAAACAGAAAGGGAAGGTTTATTCATCATTAGTCATTTTATTATAAATGCAACAACAAAAAAAAAGAAAAAAGAATCATGCTGTACAACACCAGCATCACTTTGCAGCATCCAGGCATTTACCAACAAAGAAACCACAGACATCGGAGTGTGAGGTTAGACAGATTGCTGCTCTTGTGTGGATTTAAATCTCACGTTTACAGAGGTGGTCAACTAAAACAAACACTGAGATCTGGAGGAAGTCTGCAAGGTGCTTCGGGAGGGAAGGAGAGGCTTGAGGTGTTAGCACGGTGTGTTTTCCTCTTTAAATGCACTAGAAACAGAGGAAACACGGAAGGGTGTGTGTCCTGTCCTACCACGCAGCCTGGGCTGGTGTCTTCCCCGCGGGACAAGCTGTCACGTTAGGTAGCTTACACGTTCACGCGATTAAAGGGAGAATTAGCACGGTAAGAAAACGGTCATTTAAACTAATCTTGTTGTAGAAGTCTTTACCGATTCACGTCGCCCTCTCCGACCGCGACCTAACGTTACCTCAGCGCGAGCTGGCATTTCTAACCTTTATATCGTTAATATAGCTAACGTTGTGACAGTGTTCTGTGGCGGGGTTAAAGACAAAAAATGCGATAGTTTATCGATTTTTCTCCTGAAGACGTCGACATGTTTGATTTTGACCCCCGGTCTCCCGGTGGCTTTGTTCTTTCCGAACTCCAAGCGGTCGACTTTGAAAGCGCCGCCCGCCCGCACCGTCACGGTTACCGACTTCAGTACGCACTTCAAATTGTTAGAGTACCAGCTATAACTCACAAATAAGCTTAGCTACTTTGTGTTGAATATAATGTCTATTATGATACCATAGCTGCTATTTTTAAGCATGTGTGTGCACCTGCTGTTGTTGTCCATTTCATTTCTTAAGGTGTTATAAACTCAGATTTAAAACCCTATAATGAACATCACGACCACTGTCACTTTCAAACAGTTACAGGTTATACACTACCCCCCTAATGATTATGTCTGTCAACAATTACCATGGTACTCTCTGTGATAACGTCCTATTTTAAAGTTTACTGCCATGGCCACTTTCAAAATGAATGGAAAACAATGGTTGCCTGGAAGAAAAATCCTAAAAAGTATGGATAACTTGGGAAAATAGTTATGTGATGTAAACGTGTATTACTATAACTTGGTTAAAACCTACAGAAGGTACTGGTACCGCACTTGAAAGGTGAGCAGACAGCACTACAAGAAGACAAACAAAAGATCTGGTAACAACCAAGTTTATTTTATGATACACGGTCTACATCATAAATGAACAGATTAAAAATCCTTCCCCACATAACCCCTGTCGTTTCTGTCCGTTGTGGGAGAGCTGCCTGGTGATGAATCACTTGTGTTAAATCAGCAAGGTTCAGATTAAGATACAGTATCACTTGCATGTATAACATATTGCTTTCAAATGTTACCTTAAAATGTGTTATAAAAAGTTGAACACTGAACTTTAGAAAAATATCAAAATAGAAACAAAGATGCCCCCCAAATCTCCCGCCCCCCAACATCACCTCCAGTGAAAGCATTCTCACTCCCAGAGGGTAAAGCACCCCCTTTCAGAGTATCCTACAGAGTCTTACTTGTGATAATTTGCACAGGCAGAAGTAGTCAAGAGTTCTGAAGAGAGTAATTTGATTAACTGTCTCCATGTGTCTTCTTTGCAGATCCCTCATGTCTGGAAACATGCAGTCAGTGAGGTGGGCTATGTGGGTGCACTGCAACAGCCAATCCTGCATAAAGGACCGAAGGATCAGAAATCTAATAAAAAACTGAAAGAAAAGAAAAAAGCACAACAGAGCACTAAAAACCAAAAGCATGTAAACTCAAATGGGCACACTGTCAGGGCTGGGAAATCAATAACCTATGATCTAATATTCTGTAATTTTAGTTTTGTCATGGTGCAACTGTCACATAAAAAGTAGATAATCACTACTAAAAAGCCGCCATTTAGAATTGTGTGATGAAAGATCCCAGAAGCACAGTTCATTTTCTTCCTCAATCCATTGACCGAAAAAAGAAAATCATGATTACAACGCAAAGTGGCAAGAATGATCGTTTCAGTCATAATTAGAGCCGCAACTACATTGATTTAAACAGTGATCAGCCACCAAAGAAAAATATACCTCCAGCTGAACGTGGGCGGATTTTCCTCATGCAGTGACGTGACCTGCTTACACCATGTGTCTCCTCCCGGCACAGACCACATTAAAGAGTTTGACCTCAATTGACCTGAGCACCATAGAAATAATGAATCACTCTATCTAATTCTATAACTAAAGAGCAAATTTTTAAATTCATACAGAAAACATGTAGACATTCTGGTATTAGAAGTAGCACTGCTTTGTGCTTGAAAATGGGAGGGCACTAAGTGCTAACAGTGTCCAGGCACTTCACCATCAGAAAAAACACCTGGCACAGAGAAATAGAAACTACAGTATGACCTTCAAAAACTACAACCATGCATGGATAAACTGGCCTCTCCATTCTGCACTTGATTCTACATACAAGGGTTAAATACACACAAAGACACAAACAATTCACAGATTAAAATCAACAAAATGAGTCTCTGACTGCCACAAAACATGGTTATCCAGAAGCTACCGTTTCCTCGTGTCGGGAGGAAAAGCTGGAGTCCGGAGAGGAGAAAGTTAATTGTTCCAATTAAATCTGTGTCCTTTGTCCAACCGTGTAGGTAAAAAGAAGAGGTGAGCCAAGTTTACTGCTTGAGTTGTGTTGTTGTGCTGCGGCAGGGAGGTGGCGTGGGCATGGCAAGAGACTGCTGAGGGTCTTTACTTGCCGGTGCTCTCCGGAGCACCGCTGCTGCCGACGCCCAGGTAGGTGGCTGCGTTGTTCACGACGCCCTGAATGGGGACAATGACGCTGTCCACGAGGCCTTTGAGGGTGTTGACTTGATCGGCATCCAGATTCTGGTAGGCATAGTAGAGAGAACCAACCACCACGGCCAGAAGCAGGATCTTGAGCAGCACAGACAGCAGGCCTCGTCGGGCTGGCGCTTTGCTCGAGGCGGTGCTGCCGGCTCTGGAGAAAGACTCGGAGTAAGAGCGGCTCTCAGTGTGGACGCTGTGCTGCACACGGGACTCGTCCAGCCAGTATTCACTCGGTTTTAGTGGTCGACCGGCCGCCCCTCGGATCGGGCGCCTGCAGGTCGCACTGATCAGGGAAACAACAAAATCAAACTTTTAGGCATGGCACTAAATAAATAAATAAATAAACTTATCTTAAGGTCCACTTAATTGATTTCCTAGAGGTCTCAACTGCATCTCATGGTCTTCTTCAGCAGATTAAGTTTGCTCAGTTGTCATGGAGATATCTCTGTGTTCAAAGATGGTCTTTGGCATTGATTCTGAACACCTTCCACTGCTGAGCAGGGATGTGAAATGCAGTTAAAAGCTCAGGGAAGAAGCTAGTAAGTGGACCTTGATTTAAGATCAAGGATGGTGTTTCATGTTCGACTTTTAGGGTAACATTTTGGTTAATCTGTTGTTGAGCATCTCTACAGAAAGAAAAACAAACAACAAAACTAGAAAAGTCACCAACTGTTACCTGATGCCTGTTGGTGTGCTTATTTCATTGGCAAGGATATCTTCAACAACACTCTCGCTGGCTTTCTTGGGGGTTTCTTCAGTAATAATTCCCTCCACCACCTGTCAGTGTAATATAAAAACACGTTCATGCAAAACAAG
Source organism: Nannoperca obscura (assembly GCA_036024295.1). Taxonomy (NCBI): domain Eukaryota; kingdom Metazoa; phylum Chordata; class Actinopteri; order Centrarchiformes; family Percichthyidae; genus Nannoperca; species Nannoperca obscura. The sequence continues at coordinate 46,452 of JAVQJL010019995.1, read as the reverse complement.
TATACTCTATCGCTCTGTTAGGTTGGGAATGGCGAAATGTGCCTCACCTTAGTTTGCCGTCTGCTGCTGCTTCTGACAGTAACTGGAGCTTTCCCTCTGCTCCTCACTGGCTTCTCTACCACAGGAACTGGCTCTAGATCAGGAGCCGCAATCTCCTCTGAAAAACACACGTAATGTAAAAACAACAGTGACACACGGTGATATCAGTACAGTAATCAGTATTTTTTTCAACATTTAATCAATGATATGGGACAATAAGCAGGTTTACCAAGCTGTCTGAATAAAAGAAAACATGTTTTTGAGGCCGTGTTATTTTTCAATTTCATTTTAAAAGATCAAATGTAAACAGTGGTCAGGGCTCACCATCTTCCTTGTCACTGTACTGGTCAGAGTTGGTGTTGCCATTCTGATTACTGTCTGCCTTGGGGAGAGCGGTGACATCTGTAGGAGCCTCGGGTGCAGCTGGAGGCTGGTCCAAAAGCTTCTGCAGCTTCTTCTCATACAGCTTACGGGTGGAGGCTGAGTGGAGGGGAGGAAGTGGCAAAAACACATTAAATGTTAACTCAGTTAGGATTTATATATTTTTGTTCAATTAACTCATTATTTAAACAATTACTTGGACACACGGAAATGCTTCAGGGTCCAATATTTACAAATACCTGTATTACATTTTTGTCTAACAGCTAAATTAAGGATTCAAACTAGACAGATAAATCAGCTGGGCCGATATATTGGCTGATATTAGCATTTTGCATATAGAGGGGTATCAGTGTGCATGTTGGTCAATGAGTAACAAGAATTTGCTGCACAGAAATAGATACGTTTGAAGTAGTTCAGAAAGGTTTCCTCCATTAAGTCATTTATCATCCAGAAAAAAAATGACAAGTCTATTTCTGAATTGTAAAATATCCTGCTCAGAACATATTTACTGGTGGAAAAAAATACATTTAAAAAGGAATCTTACCATAAATCTTTATGTAAAAAAATAAATAAAAAAGTTGGCTGATATGTTAAAAGATTTTTCTTTGGAATCTAATAAATTGACAAATTTGTTCTTAGATAATGACTGGTTAAATTGAATAATTTTGTTAACACAATGACAAAGTACATACATTTTCTTTTAGGTAAATTACTTTGTTTTCATTTTATTAATAATAGCAATACATTTATTCCTAATCTAATTTCTTTGTATCTTTGAATTAAATGAAATCCAAGTTTCATTTTTCACAAACGTCTGAGACAGCCCTCCAAGGACTCACCAACAATGGGCCCCGAGTCCACACCATGTTTCGCCAGCTGTTGTTTTAAATCTTCATCGGTGAGATCTGTCACCTCCACTTCCTCTGTGCGAGGCTTGTCTGTTTTTTTGGTAGCTTTCTGCAGAAAGATTTAAGTTACACACCATACAACAAATCACGACATGCGCTCGTTCCATCAACCCGTGCAGACGGCCACAACATACCACATCAACCCACTAATAAAAGCCAATGAAGATCCTTTTTGACAAAAAAAAGAAAAACGTACTCTTCCAGATCGACTTTTGTTGGACACCACGGGGGCAGGTAACTCTTCGTCGCTGGAGAAGGTGTCTGCAGGTGGAGTCTTCTTGTTGTTCAGTATAGTCAAGTTTTTCAGATACAGCTGCACATACACTTCTTTTTTATGCTCTCCGCTGGGAAGTGGCACGTTGTTTGCTGTAAGCTCATTCTTCAGCTTATCTTTCGTGAGAACCGACGGATCTTCCAGGAATTCTGCCATGTTTAACTTTCTTTTTGCTACCGTGCGCTTTCTTTTTTGCCGCTTCCACCTAACGGAAATTAGCGCGTTCACTCGGCAGCTGCAAGCAACAACACCGGGAACGTGACCGAATAGCGCTGTTGTCAAACACGACTGGCGCCTAACCCGCTGCCTATTCAGCTAGCAGGAGATAAGCGGTCTAAGAAAATAAACGCCCAGTTTTACTTGTTAGCCTCAAAGCTAAAGTATCCACAGGTAGCTTGGATTTTTCAAAAACAGATTCACGTGTGCTGCAAATGTAACCAATGCAAAAATCTAAATTAACCAGCTGTAATGTGACTGAATTAGCTTAGCTTCAAACCGGTCCACTTGGTTCTGTCTGTCCGCGGTCGCAACAGGGCCAAACAACAGCCAGCCCGGCTATTGGTCAGAGCACCCCAGTAAGCTCCACTCTGATTGGCTTGCTATGAAAGGAACGCTCGCAGGCCGCTGTCACAAAGAAACCGCAGGCTGTGTGTTTTAGATAACGGCTTTATATAAACCCTGCCGACGATATTTCCACTATTGTTTGAATTTACTGACGTTTGTGTCCTTATTGTTTTTAATAGGTGGACAGAAGCGAGTTTAAATTAATGATTTCAATCGTACTAAGCGATGACAGAGAACAATGTTAATGGCGGTTTAGTGGCACTGGCTGTTACTCGCGTTTATACACACGCAGTTTTAGTCTCTTGCATGTTAGTCGCACGATTCAATGGTTTATGACGGCTAGTAAATAAAACATAACTACAGTGTCACTAAAGGTTTTATATATTACATAATGTGGCAGTGAGCGAATTCTAAGCCATGAGGATGTAATCTGCCTCTACAACAGAAGAGGGCAGCACGAGACACGTTATTCAAAGGAAATGCAGATTAGTTTAGTTGAGGTTTCCTGTTCAATATCAAACCAGCAAAGCAACCACACTTGATTTAACTTCATAAAGCACACACGTTATGGAGTTTATGGAGACAATTTGGATAAAAGAGGTAGAAGGAAAACAAAGTGCACAGCCTACAAAATAAAATCACGGAAAAATGTAGAAATTGTTTTCTTAAATGTTTTCTGAGAGACCTACACTGATTTGACTTATCTTAAACTTTACGTGACGCTGTTCAAGACTTGAGGAACAACAACTGCATCAGCATGATCACCATTAGTTTTCATCCTTGACATAGGAACAGCTAGATGTCTCTGCACAGAAGATCTGAGGCACCTCAGTGGTCACAAGTTGCAGCCTACACTCTCGCACACAGACATGGCAGTGTTTGACCAACTCCTGCCTGTCTTGGATCTCTGGCCATGCTGGTCTCTAACCCTGCGGTGAGCCCCCCCTGCCGTGGGGACAGTGGTTTCAGGTGGCACTGTGTGGCTCCCCACCTGTCCTTCAGACCTGCCTCTCTGGGGCTTTCTGGGATGCTGCTGCAGAAACCGAGCAATTGATCCCCACCTCAGCTCCAAACCACACTAAAATACAGCACTTCAAGTATAGTTCAGCTTTTCCATAGTGCATTTGCCAATGGAGTGCAGGCATAAAAAATGTTGAGCCCTTGAGAAACACCTTTTAAGCTTTCTTTGTATGTAATTTATACAGAAAATAAGGCATGGGCCAAGAATCATAGAGAGTGCCTCTTTAAGCATAACAGTCATGGCCTCTGAAAAATGATCAAAGCCTGCTCTTTAATCGTCAACATTCACATTTTCAGAATGAGTTCATTTAAAATGGAATTGTTCCACCTGATGTCGACCAGTCAGTATAATAATTTCTTGACAGATGATTGTAAAATAAATCTAGAGAACAAATGAAATAACTGTCCAGAGAAAGACAAAAAGCAATTCAAGTAAAAATAAAGGCCTGAGTGAAGTTACTTAAGGAGAAACTTGAATTATTGAATGTTATATAGTGTTTGGAAAAGACGGCACATTGCAAATTAACGCAAACATCTAGAAGTGGATTTCTGATCACTTCGACAAATGTTGAACACAGGCTCCTTGGTCGAGTTTATCTTGGATTTTAAGCATTTCTAAATCCCAATTGAGCCAACCACAGAAGTAGCTTTGGAAAAGTTAACCTTTACCACTCAGAGAATGTCTGATCCAATTCCACTGACACAACAAAACACATACTTGAAATTAATCAAAGTTCTGAAATTTCAGCACAACGTACGATCACAGCCTTGTCACCTCCTGGGCGTACATCTGTTGCTTGGTCTGGATTTACATAATAACCAGTCAGTGGTATGTCTAATTTCTTTTATAAAAGTTTATTTTGTCTTAAAAAAATGAACATTTAAGATTTTTACATTACCAGAGCATTTTCTTAAAGCATCCAATACTAAAAAGGGCTGTTTTCCTGCACTAATCTATCACAACAATCTCTAATCCTCAGAGGATGTTATTACTAAGTGCCAAACTAATTAAGATCAAGTCCTGGGCAGTTTCCTGTTTAAAAAGGAGGGTAGGATGCGGGCAGCAGGAGCAGTGTATTTCACAGGAGCTGAGATTTGTGTGTCCTGGCCTAGGAACAGCCACCTAGTAGTGCTCACACAGTATATTTTCATCTGTTGACAATCCAAACTCTACTTAAAAGGACACATGCTTAGTTGTAGATGTTCCTGTCAGAAGGAAAAATGAGACTCCCTCTCTGGCCCTTGTTGATGCCCATTTGGCCACCTGCCTGTTTGTATCATAAGAAGTCCTCCATATATTTGCATTACTATTATGATTTGGGCTTTTTCCGTTTTATTTGGCCATTGAGTACAGAGACACACTTGCTCATGTCCTTGCTGAACCTAAGGCAAACATAACTGTGTGTGAACCTTCATGTAGTGAATGAAGAATTTCCATTAAGTCTCCAGTGTGGCACCCATGGGATGCCATGTTGGATCATTGGGGGGAAAACTTAATGTAGGCCATCCATCTCTTCAGAATGTAATACACTGACATAAAATCTATTAGTGCCACTGAAAGTGCCTCTTCTGTAGTAGTTGGTGACCACTGCAAATGCACTGCGATGCAAAGGAGCTTCACTGATCTTTTATCCATTTCACAGTTTAGGAGATCATGGACCCTATGCCTATAGTTAAAGCTGCTACAATCAATATTTTAATGTTAACAATGGATCAAATTATGTAAAAGGGGATACTCCTAGTGACAATCCCATAGAGAATCATCACTTTAACCTGCAGTTCCCCTCAGCTCCATGGATCGTTTTAGTGTCTTTCAGCTCACGTTTGTTTGGTGTGGAAATCAGCAACTATTTGCTAAGAAAGTTCCCCAAATAAACTCAGAGGTCATGTGAATGTTGGGTTTTCAGTTTGCTTCTGCCCAAGTGGCCCAAAAAAAATCAGTTAAAGCAAATTAAAGGAGGGCATGTGCTAGTGAGCTACTGTGCGCCAAACACAATCACCAGCCTTGCCCAAACAGAAAATTAACACTGTCTCCAAGCACAGACCTGACTACCCCATGACAGGGCCTTCAGGAAAACATTGCAACTCTATACTTCAACCACTAAGGGGATGTTTTTTAGCCAACAAAGTTAACATTTTCTTAGTTAAGAGACAATGACACGCAGTGCGATATAATGTCAAAACACCCATCTCATTTGTAAGATTTCAGAAACCACATATTTGACTTTACTTCATGGTTCACCACCAGGTGGACCTTTGTTTTTTTTTTACATGCCTGACACGACTGAACCGAATGGCCGGGTGGCTCGCAAACAAAAAGAGAGGGCAACCTCATACAGGTGACTGCCAGACTCTTGAGTTAACAGGAAAGAAATATTTCCGTGCTTAACTTGGCCGAAGCTCTCAACAGGCCTGCCTCTGCTTAGTTTTTCTGTCCACATGGCTTAACACTGGTACCGGACCAGTATGGGAAGAGCCAAAGACTTCTCAAAAGCCTCCTGTGATGTGTCGGTTGTGGCACCGCCATGCCCCTCAATCGTTTCCTCTCTTTCCCGGATGCCTGGGCTCTGAGCTCACAGGCCCCCTACTCAAACGAGGAGTCATTATTCGGGAGCATCAGCATTAACCGTACCAAATGAATTAGAAGTTGATTGTCTCAACAGAGACTCAGCAGCACTCCTACAGTAGCTGCAAGTGCCAGATCAGGGAACATGCCAACTGCTCGGTGCGTTCAGCATTTTATTGTAATTGTTGGCAGGACTCGAGTTCAATTTTCAATTAAGTACCAAAAAAGAAACGGTAGTGGATTTTATAAAAGCTGACAACAAGATACCTCTTTGGGGACCTTTGTGTGAGGTACCTCCATAGATTGACATTACTGTGTTTGTAATTTCATTACTGGTCCTTCTGGTGTCAAGTTATTTTAAGTAATAGCTCTCAGCTCTGAGTCTACTGCAGCCAGGACACATTTCCAAAAACCTGGTACTGCAGCTGATATGATCTTATTTATTCAATCTTGAAAATTGAAACTTTTAGGCCTCACACAGCCTTTTTTGCCTGAATGGACCGCTCTTTAGCTGGACCTACATCAGACCTATTTGGTCAGTGGACTATTTGGTACGCCATGTGGAAAAAGCACTTGTCGTCATGTTTACTGTCCTTGCAGGAGGTGGTCTTGATGGTTCGGCTCTTGTAGCAGCTCATAGTTTTGGGTAGTAAAACACCGGGGGCCTATCGATGCTCTGAAGCCTCACAGCGTGGCTTATCCGTGCCAGCGGTAAAGGACAAATGTGCCAAAGTCTGCTGAGTTTGGCTCTTTTTCTCACCCCCTGGCTTCCAACACCGATGTATCCAGCTGAGGTACAATAATTTGACACCTCTTAAGCAGCTGGACCCTTTAGTGTGACAACCACTGCTTTGTTTTATATTCCTGCATATTTTGAACGTAATCAAAAATTACAGTCAGCAACATCTAAACTGTGTTTTTATCCACGTTGGACTTTTGCCCCTCCCCACCCCCTTCAATACCCTTTATCCCTCCCTTTCCTATGTGGGATTTAACGTACACTTTGTGGTAACCTTGCTAAGTTATCAATTTTTTCTATGTTCTCTCACACTGAATAAAGGCTTGTTTCTCTGTGCCTGCTTGTTACGACTTCAAGGACAGCTCCCTCCATCTGGCATTAAGTATTGCTGGTGCCAGTGTCGGGTTAACTGACACTCCTGCACTTAAACTAATGGCAGCGAGCAGTCATCTCCCATGAGGTGCTCACCTTGGAAAAAATCACCCAACTCCCTCATCCTCAATCATAGTGGTACTCTCGCCACCCACTGAATGAAACCATGGGCATGAAAAGAGGGATTGTTTCACTATTCAGGCATATATGAGGGCAAATGAAAACATGTAATACGCATGTCCTGTCTTGGATTTGCCCTCCTCCCGAGTTCAATGAGACGTTGAGAAGTGGGAAGAGTAGAACAGCATGCAAACAGAAAAAGGGAGAGTCAGCAAATTGCCATTTTCATTAGGAAGGAAACATGCAACCCTATTTCTTAAGCAAATGAAGCAAAAATCAAGTAGAGGTAAAGGTTAAAAAAAGTGTTAAACATTCTTAAAAAAGTACGCTTGAGAAACTTAGATGCAGACTAGAAAGTAGGTACTGGGGTTTCAGATAGAAATCCTATAATACCCTTCTATCATTAGTTAGATAATATCTGAATGACCTAGTTATTACTATTAAGGAACTGTACATTTATTGTGTGGACAATTTTTCACTGTGAATTACTTATTTTGTCCTGCAGCTTCAATAAAGTGCAATCTTATATTACTTTTTTCATTGGATAATGTGTTGTTGGTCTGGATTAAGAGATGTTTCACATGTAACTGTGTATGTTGGTCACCATATTAGGCTTCACATCCCTTACAGACTCAATGGTCACTTTCCATGTTATTTAAAAAGTATGTCATACAATCAAAAGATAGTGTCAATTCATTTTTTTTTATCTAGGTAAAGACATTAGGTGCATTGGCCAGAGTACCTAGATGTGTTTGTAGGTATTTACTGATCTTATCACCTTCTTTCTATGCTGCTAGGTAGCTGCTTGGCATGACTCTTATTAGATTTCATATATATACATAATTATCTAGTACAGGTGAGTCCAGGGCAGAGAGAAGCACCTTTCAGACCACAGGAGTGCAGCATCACTACCCGTCCTCCTCTGAACCCCCTTCTCAATGGAAACCTAAACAGCTTTTTAAGAATGAAGAGGTTTTTCAGTTTGTTGCTAAATATAGGCCAGCCCGGTGGGAGGTGGCAGGCTCCAGAGCCATTTTCAACAAAGATGAGCCCCAGGTCCTGCCCAGGACCCGGCGGGTGGTGACTGCCGGTGGTCCGCCTTTCTCTTATGCACCGGCTCTTAAGTAAACACTGCAATCCTGCGGTCAGCTACAGCATGGCAACGAGCGAAAGGACTCACTGTGCAGTTGCACACAGCTATGGTGTGTTGTCTCCTCCGGCCCACTCAATCTTGGCTCCTCCCCGTCACAGAGGCCTCGGCAGGGGTCGAGGGCCAGCGACAGACCTTGATGTGTGATCCCCGAAACCTGCTGGGAACCCCTGGTGGGGGCAGTGTTGGACTTCACCCCCTGGACCGCTCAGATGGACCATTTTCCATCTGGAAAAAGAAGTCTATATTAAGAACACCATCATGTTTACTGATATTATGCTAAATCATTATTTTTACACATAAATGATCTGGAAGAGAAATCTACCAGGACAGAAGATCTCACACATTAATGAGCCATGATCTACACGAGGCTGTGATGGGTATGAAATAACCATTATCAGTGAATTATTTAAGATATTAAAAGGTTTTACTTCCCTCACCAATAGGAAAACTGAAAAGATAATACAAGGGGAATTAATATTAAGTATAATTTTAATACACATTTATTTAAACATTTACTTTGTGAGGAATCTCACATTCAGAAATGTAGCTTGTTAGGGAACAGCAGCCAGAAATATCAAGTTCAATCAGGAAATATCTGAAATCTGAATGCTTTCATCAGAGGGGCAACCTTTCCAGGATAATATGCCATTAATCATCAGGATCATATCCAATAAAGTGCCAGATTAATCAACACAGAGGAAAACTGACAGCCCCAGTCCTTATCCACTGAGGAAAATAAGGGACAACAGGTAGGCCTTTATCCATTGAGCTCTGTTCTTGCATTGCTCCCCTATACACGAAGATCATAATTTGGGGAGTCTCAGCGGCTACCTGTAAGGACCACAGGGGTGGCAAATAGCAGGGCTGTGGCTTTCTGAGCTTCTTAGTGGTGCGAGCAGAAGGATTTACGGTAACTCTCAGACAAGCGTTCACAGCTTGGACTCTTGGCATGGATTTGATATTGTCCCTGGCTGAGCATCAAACCCACTGAACCTGAGGTCCAAAAGTACCTACACAAAACCCTGGGATGTTTGAATGATAAATCGTCGACATTTAGTGGCAAAACAAAAAATACTGGCCTTGCTGGGGATATCAATTTTAATTTTAATTCACAGTGAGAGCACATACTGGGTGGCTTGATTGACCAGAGATCGCCTTCTAGTTTAATTGACAAGCTCTTCTCCTTTGGGTGAGGATATGAGTTTTCCTGCAAATTCAGCACAGGTGCAATAGGCAGGTAACCCTGCAGTGTAAGAGAGTGATATTTAATATACACCATGATTAGAAGTGCATTGACCATGTAATCTCAAAGTTCATGTCCAGTCATTTTGAGACACATAATCTATTTCTCTGTGTAACTGGACTCTTTCTCTGTGCCTGCTTTAACCCGCCATTGCCAGCACTTCTGGTTTTGATAAAAGAGAAAACAGTTCCACGAGATTTCCTGAGGGGAGTTCAAATGATAAAACCATGTGGAAAAAATAGCTCAAGAAGTGAATACATCTGACATGCCAAGAAGCATAATGGATTAATTCAGTAATCTGTTTTGTTTTAAGAAGGATTAGTATTGAAATGGAGGATGTTTTTGAATTCACTGGCATGATTATATTCTGTGTTGCATTCAGGTAAAAGCATCTTACACACGGTTAATGCTGAATTAAATTAATGTGCTGACTGCTGATTATGCCAGGAGGTGCTTTATAAAGCCACAGGACAGAATTTAAGGTCAAAGAGGATGCACTGAGCCAAACACATCAGCCGCCACCCTGGAGAAAAAAGTCATGGTGCTAATATTAGGGGGAAGACTGATTACAGTGCTACTATTAGGCTTTGGCGTCGATTTTGGTCCAAAGTAGGAACGCCCTCGGCACTTCTCTTTGGTGTTGCCCTCAATCCTCAATGGCACACTACATGATATTATGAAGAGCCAGACCAAACATGCCGAGGCAGACCACAGGGTTACTCACAGCCCCTGCACATTCTTTTGAGGCTGAAATGTGACCCGGTCCTATTTTTCAGCAGCTTGTCAGACCCAGTGTGGTGCAGGGAGGTAAACTAGGAGGGAAAACTGTTGTCACCTTTCTATAGCTCTTACTTTTTCTGACTTACAAGATGGCAATGTCGGGTGTCAAAATGAGACCAGGTGGGTGGGTTGTGCTGGCAGTCACTACGGATATGGAAAGCAAAGATGTACTTACAACATCAGCAGTGGACAGTAAGTGGAAATTAGTTTATTGGTGAAGCTTTGCGAGTTGACGGACACTCTGGTAAAGTAATAAGTGTAGTAACCACATGCATTAAGACATATAATGGCATATGTGAAATTCAAATTGAAGTGACAACATAATGATTTGGGGTGAATTCAGTGAAAATCTTTGTAGCTGCTTGAGCAAGCCGGGCATGTCCAGCTGTGTGTAAGATGCTTAAAACATTGGTGTCCTGCTCCATTCCCAAAAAATGTTTTTCTTTTTCCTGCCTTCTATATAGCTGGAGAGCAAAGTCTTTGTTGGACAGCATCATCAGAGACTTGGACTGGAAAACACTGCCGGGCATTCAATATGGCCGAGCTTGTCATCAGATGAAGCTCATTTTGAAAAATGCTTGTTATGACTGCAGCTAACCATATCCACCCACTCTATGCCCAGTGAGAGGGACAACAAAGAGGAAGTCTTTCAGTCAGTCAGGTCATACTTCATCTCAGCAGGCTATTGAGCTGCTGGACGATGGACAGAACTTTAAGTGAAACTTTGCACACCTGAAACCTGGTGGTGACACAATTCACAGGGGAAAAGCAGCAAAACAGTTCCTCAACATAAGAAACACCTAAGGAGGTCACCACAATTTGACAATCAGGTCTGATGTTGGGCTAATTGACAGTTCATTCTCAACCAATTTAAGCTTTGTAGGCGGTATTAAGAAAATTGCCACAAAAATGGTAACAAGTGTGAATGCGACTGACGCAACTGTACAGGTTGTACAAGTCAACTTAAAGAAATAACTCCTACATTGGCATATTCCTTTGATGAAGAATGATTAAGTTAATGGCATCTAGCAACCATTACCGCAGCTTCCGGGGTGACTGAAAACAACATTGGTTGTGAATTTTGCCAATTTTGTCAGAACCGTCAATCAACGGTGCAACCAAATACATTTTCACATTCACACACACTCATTTTTTACTCTCAAATGCAGTGAAATGTGCGCAGTGTAAATCCTGGCTGTCATTAAGGAGAGCAGTGCACTTAAGATCGACATCTCCAACTTTACGATTACTGAATCCTTCCTTGTGATTTCCTACATTTTCCAGAATACCTTACATTTTCAGGAATTGGTTGTGTTGAATGTTGATGCAAAATCTAATCAAAAATCTAAAATGATACCCTTGCTATAGCTTTTGATTGACACATTTCGTGCCACACTCCATCATCCAGTCAAATTGGCAGCAATAAGAATGTTTTCATTTTAAACATAAAACACTGGTGATCAGTCTATACCTTGCCATTATGATCAGTTCCTCTAACTGCAGGTTTCCACCGGCCACAAACCTACACATTCCTCCCACCGAGCTCAGCCACAAAAGCACTTCACTTCTCATTGACCAAAAACTCACTGTGCGAGTTTAAAAAAGGGCTTGACTCTCCAAGAAACACAGCCAACTTTACCACTGAAATAGATTTCAATAAATTTTAATTTCCGCAGCCACTTTTCCCGGTCTTGAGAACGTAATGAATTAACAAACAAAAGCCTCAAAAGAATTCCCTCCCATTACTCTTTACTCAATGAATTACCATCGACCACACAAGGAAAACAAAAGATGGCAAGCTTATTTTTCTGCGGTGGGGCAGTTTCAACAGAGTGATTACTCACTGACACCACCTTCAAAGGTTCTTCAATCAAAGGTTTCAAGCACCACTGATAGTACAGTGGGAACATTCCAGTACTGTGTATTACATTGTCACATTATAATTAGTTAAGATCTTGGAAGGGCATGTTATGTATATTTATTTATAGGAAAAAGTAACGTCTGTATCGTATTTGTCCACGAAAGGTTTGAGCGCTCTAAAGCTGATTGGCATGTTGTTAAATGAACAATTTCAAGCTATTAATGTGTGTTAGACAAAGAAGCATATTGTTCATTATGTGATCATAAATAACATTACAATAACAATAACAAAGGAGCATCAATGCGATGTATTTGAGAATAAGCAGGTGTTGTGATGTGATCTGAGTTTGCTAACCTGACCCCCAGAGGGAGAGTATTGTATAACCTCGGTGCTGGGTCAGAAGTAATAAAACAAATGAGGATTATAGAAACAAACTGATATGAAAATAAATTCTGAATAATTTACAATGTGAAAATGGACAAAAAGGTGACATAAAAAGCAAGCACATATTGTAAATAAAAAATATATAAATACATAAAAATACATACACACACACACACACATATATATATATATATATATATATATATAAATTAAATAATAATGATAAGAATGTGAACATGAAGAAAACAGATGTGCTCTAGCAGAGACAGAATTATTGCAGAAAATGCTTGTGTGTTTGTTTGTGTTTGCTAGTATAACTGTGGGGGTATGTCTGTGTGTGTGTGTGTGTGTGTGTGTGTGTGTGTGTGTAAGTGGCCTGTGTGTGGCCAGCCTCACTGGGCTGATCTTGGCCCCTGGCTGTTGCTGGCGTTCAGCATGTCTGTAAAGAAACAGCTGGAGGCAAAGCCAACACCAGTCCCGTTCAGGAGCTCGGCCCTGCCAGCAGCGACAGATTCCAGAACTTTCCATGGTCCCGCGTCGCCATGCCAACAGGTCTTGGCACAGCACAGCTGTCCTGATCTGCACACCTGGCCCACCAAGAGTCCAGAATCACCTCTCCTGTCACTGTGTGATGAACAGGTCATTTACAACCCAAGTGTTTGTGTGTTTTTAAGAGTTATGGGCCCAGGTAAAGAAAACAGCGTGGCAGTGGACCTCCTGTGTGTTGCCCTAATCAAACAGAGCTGAGGACCTTAGCACTGTAGAATAGCCGGGCCTGAATTTGTTCAGACTTGTACTGTGGAAAACCCACACAGAGGGATATTCAAAAAGAAACTGCATTATGGAAATGGAGCTCGATAAAGATTTATTTTGTTTGTCTTTGATAGTGCCACTGAGTTTTGTGGTTTCAGCTTGATTACAGAAGACCAAGTACAGAGTCTGTGGCGAACATGAATATCTAACTGCAGTACGCAACTTTAGACGGCTACTGGGAATTATTTGAAATTCAGTCCTCGCAAAATTATGTGACATATTTGTCGTCTGTAATGTTTTACCAAGTAACAAAAAAAAAACACCACTCAGATTAAAGCTTGGACAAAGAGGTGAAAACAAATGCTGATTATCCATTAGATAATTACTCAACTTACTCAAGTAAAGTAGTAATACCTAAAATTGAACTTAAATACAGTACTTGGGTAAATTTACAGTGTTACCTTAACATAAGGAAACTTACACCGCCCTTTTGTTTTTAGTTATGTCAACATTAAAATGGGACATTGGAAAGCCAAAGAATTTTATGCTCAATATGTCCAACTGCATCTTATCAACGCTGATTTGCAACATAAGAAAATAATCATAGTAACTGTTCATACTGCATGTTTTATTCTGCTGCGTACAGAACATGAAGACCAGATGATGCTGGATGTCAAACATTTACAAAAGGTCTGTTATAATCATATCTGGACCACTAATTTACTCCTTGGCTGGAGGAGGAGTGAAGGACAGTACTGGTTTCAATTTAGTTTGAAGATTTTGTTCCCTGCTAGCCATGTTGAGTACAAACTGACTAGAACAGCTCTCATTGCTGAAACATTACCTTCCTGGGAGGGTATGTAGACAGAATATGAACATTAATCTGAACACAGCCAGATTCATGACAGCAAACATATTACACACAATTGAGATATCATATATCCCTATATCCCTAATATCAAGTGAAAAGTGATCATTTAATCATGATATTGCAGTTGAAACCTCTGGAGTGATTCTCACACAAGTTGCTTCGGCGCGTGATTCTTTGACAGCATCTTGGCTGAAAATTCTGTTGATGTGTGCTTGAGTCAGTTGTGACTAGCCACTCTAATTCAATTACGGGAAAACCATTTCAAAACCTGATATTTAAGGAGGAAAAACAAGAGGTTATGCACATCATGAAAATGCACATTTCACCTGGTGTATCTTGGCCCGGTATTTTTAAAAGAGGCCAAACTTTATTGCCATTGGAGAAAAACCTGTAATTTCTGAAGTGGTGTGTGTATGAGACGGATTATTTCTTGCTCTGTCTCCTTGGATATAGTTGCCACCCATGACATCTAACTCTAAACTTACACACAAGCACACTTGCACACATTAGGGGTGGAGTACCGAGAGAAAACATGATTTGTGTATGGATGTCCAGCATGTGAACATTTTGATTGATGGGCAGCTAAAGAACACAGGCCGATCCTTATTAGTGGCTCAAGGCTGCCAGCTCTGAGGGATGCGTAGGCATGTCCTCCTTGGTAAGTGATCAGGTGTTTGACTCTGTCTGGTAGGAAGGAAGTCCTTATTAATGTTGAGGAGAAGGCCGAGGCTCAGCAACCTCAGGCATGCCCGCCCACACACACTCACTCACACGCTCCCACCCAAACAGCACAGGGCTGCTCTCACTGTGGTTCATTACTGTAGAAGAGAACCGGTGTGCTCTTACACGAAAAGTCCTGATTGGGAACAGATATCTACAGCTGTGGAGGTGTTAAAATAAATCTATCAACATCTTTTACAGTTTTTTTTTAAATTCTGGCCTTTGTTTCATCAAAATACTTTTAACCTGTATTAACTATTAATACTATAATCTATTATCGCCTGATAAGGTTGTTATGATGAACATGTTAGCAAACAGTTGCATATTTACACATCAAGTGGATGAGGAGCTACATTACATTTCTTCTGGCTCCATTTTGGTCTACGCCAACGTCTTAAAGGAATAGTCCCACATTTGTATTTATTTTCTTGTAAGATGATAAGATTGACACCACTTTCATGTCTGTACAGTAAATATGAAGCTAAAGTTAACTTAGCTTGGCTTTAAGATTGGAAACGGGGGAAACCGCTAGGCTGCCTCTGCTCTAGTGCCCTTTTCACTGAAAATAACTGTCTGCTGTGGCTGGAAACGACGTTGATGAGCGCAGTGGTTAAAGTGAATCAAAACAGTTATATTGCGGGCTGCAAAACCAAAACAATGAGCTGAAAGACGGTGAAACGCTCTGTGGGGCTGAGGAGAGCCGGGTGATGATTCGCCGTGGCCACTCCGAGTGACCCCTTTTACATACAAGTCGTCATGTGATATTAGCGCAGCTTTAAACTCTGTATCTTTAAACTTAGCGAGCATTATTTTTGGTCTGGTGGGAATCCCCGTGTCTCTTCATCGTCGTGGACAGAAATGCCCGCAACCTGTGAAATGAACACATGGCACCTACACAGCCACTTCACTCCCACCATTAACACTGAACTTAAAAGGTCTACAACTGCTCTTTTCCCCCTGTAATCCATCTGCACCACAAAGCTCAACTCTCCCTGGGGACGGTGTAATATAAACATATTCAGCATGCCTCAGTATTTCCAAAGCCACCCACACAAGCCATACCCCATCTGAGAGAAAAGGGATCTAGGTCTGAATCAGAGCCGCTTTATTTACAACTCTTACAAAACAAACTTTTAAAAGCTAATTCCCTTTTGCTCAGGCAGCAGAGAGGCAATGAAAGCCCGGCCTTATGTCACAGGGCTGTGAGACCGTAGGCAGCACAAAACAAACAGTTGTGAGCTCTGCCTTCCTTCCTTTGCTTTACAAGGGGATGCAGATTGGAGAAATATGTTGGCTGTTGTGAGCAAATCCGCTTCATGGATTTAGACTGTTGGAAAACCACAGTCGGACAGAAAACAAGCTGCCTGGCCAGAGTCCATGTTTGAATTACACTCAATGTTGATTTATCTCCTGCCCAGAGTATGTAATTGAATGTCTAATGGACTCACTGTTCATTAGTGAATTAACACTTTTGAACATTTACATCATCAAGGCCAAGCATGTGTTTTAAATTTATGAAAGAAAAAGTTATTTTAGAGTTTTTGCTCAGAGGGTGGGGATCTTTTTCTCTGTATGAACCATTATGAAATATACAGAATTACAGAAGCAGTTCCATCAACTAAAGGCCAATGCAAGACCAGAACACCTCTAAAAACTTTGCCTAGTAAAGATTTAAAGAGAACGTTACAAACTATTTTAAAAAGGACCAACCCATACATGTGATACTGTGGCCTGTGATGGAATACTATCATCCCAAACTAATCACAATGTTAGCTTAGTTTTCTAAGCTCCTTTGACAAAACCTGATGTTTTACCAATATGTTGTGGGCATTTAGTGTACACGTTCTGGAGCCTGCCACGTAATACCACAATGTTTACAGTGTTACAGTTTTACAAATGTATGTAAAGCTATAAGTTACAATTTTATGTCAAAATGAATTATATATACTGTATGTAACTTTACTGTCAGACTTTTCATTCACAGATGAGACTAAAGAGTTAAAGAAATTAAGAAAGTAATAATTTTAGCATCAGTGTAAGAGACATTTAAATATTGCAGTCGACCAAAATAAATACTTTTACAAAAAATAATGTGAGGATATTTGAAGCACGAATAATAATGCATCAATACTGAACATGGTTCTTATTTGTCTGTTGATTTTTAGTGTAGATCTGAAGAGACAAACATACTGTATCCATGTGTCCTCTCTCATTTGGTCACTTTGTTAGTGCTGCCCTCATTGTCTCACAGGAAAAATTACTGACCGAGCTCATGTAAATTTTAATGTCTGTCTGTCTGTCTGTGTTTGGCGAAATCTTCAAAAACAAAAGATGTGGCCTTGTGTAAAACAGCATGATGTCACCGTTCACCGCATTTGACTATTTTAACTTTAAACACCAACTGGAACGCATTTTCAATAAAATACCAAATCCCATCTTTGAATATTGCAGATTTCACAGTTCCTTTTATAAAGAGAGATCTGCATAACGAGACCACATACTAAACCCCACCAATTAATAATATCGTATCAAACATGACATACCCCTAGACGCACCAGTGAGTCTGACAATTAAGTGGCTCCTTCAGAAATTTGCTTTTCTAATGCCATAAAACGTATTTTTCTTTGTATTTGCTGCTATAGTGACCCAGTTTCATTTTATTTCTCAACTTGTCTTTTGGATTCACCTGTACAACAATTTATCCAAAGTTTGCCACAACAAACTTTATTCATAAACATCTCAAACTATATTTTCATTATTTATTAATCTATAAACATTTTCTTGATAAACTGATTAATTGTTTGGTCTATTAATAGACACTCAAAGAAATGTTTCCTATAAGAAAAAGAAAAGCAGCCAATCATCATATTTGATAAAGTGGAACATGGGAATGTTTGACTTTAAACGATGAATCTATTATCAAAATAGTTCCTGCTTATTTTTCAGTCCATCGGCTAATCTATGAAACAACTAATTGTTTCAGGTCCAATCTTAAATGAGAAAGCCAAAACATGTAATCAATAAATACAATTTTTGCTTTTCAGTCTACCAATTCAATTACAAGTCTCATGTTGTACTTTAAAATGTATGTATGTAATCCATTTAATAATCCCTCCATTAGGGTGTTTTTTTTAAAAGCTATTCCTGCTTAATAATGTATTCCACTAAGTAGGAGACCTCCTATTCTCTGGTTGGCCTTGATATCCTTTCATGGTCACACAGCTTTAAAGTGTACAGTGTTCTCCAGTCCTCTTCGAGAAGCAGAAAATTGAGAGGTAGAAACTGAGGCCGGGGAACGCCGTGCCAGTCACTGTGCCCTGGTGAGCACGAAGCGGGTGGCCTCGCTCCGCGCAGGATAAAGCTGTCCAGAGGCTGCCTTCAGCATCCGTGTCTGTCTGCCAAGCATTGCTACCATGTCCCAGGGTAGGCTTGGAGGACAAGACTGCTCAACAAGGCCTCTGCATTGAGTGCAGTCCATTTAAAATAACCTATGGATAAATAAATACAGGACCTAAGTTCACTGTACAGTAATTGGTCAGGAAACCAACAGAGACAAGCTCATTTACAGTAAATGGATCAGCTTTGAGTTGGTGAAGTGCACTTGGCTTGCACAAGTGCGTTACAATGATTTGGAAATTTCAAGCGAAGCATTTCTTTTTTTTCAGTGTTTAAATACTCACTGAAACGTCTCACAGATATGTTTCTTTCACTGGGATAACAAAACTGTATGTGTGTCGGAGCACAAGTAAATATAGTAAAGACAGAAGCATTACATCGAGTGCTTACAGATGATGTAAGAGTAAATTAACACGCATGGAAAACAAGGGGAGTCTCACAAATTCTGATATTACTTCAGCTTCTGCATGTAAACTTTTTTCTACTTTTCAAGGACGTGCAGAAACATGCTCTCTCTCTCTCTCTCTCTCTCTCTCTGACTCACTCACACTCACACACCCCCACACACAGTGGTTAGTCTGGCGAACCTTGTTGACCCATTGGCTTAGCTGTGGTTGCACGCTGGACGCAAAGCACTCATTAACGATTTGAGGCTGCTCTTCACTTATGCAAACAAACAGACCCAGCCCGTTATTACCGTAACACCATGTGTGTGTGGTCTGCTCAATCAGACCTCTATTGATTCTTCAATTTTCGCAGAGGCTGACGGCACAATTTGTCAAGCGGGTGAAGCATGTGGAGCACAGACTTGTGGCATGTTTCAAACGGTTGGTACACAGGCGGACACGTTTTTCATCAGCCTCAAATACTGCACAGTAGTCGTTGCAGCAGGCAAGAGTGTGTTCCACAGGCAATGCCACGGCATCACCACAAGCCACAAAACATAAAACACCATAGTAGGTTTTATGCCGCGTGTAAAATGCCATCATAACCGAGAGCGCTAACCCCTCTCCACCAGCTCCACTTTCTCCCCTCAGACAGAGCTATCTTTACATGGACAAGCAGTGCAGAGTCTGACTGTGAGCTCTGCTGTGTGTGTTGCTTGGCAGCAAGGCAGACGTTTATGGTAATGTTTTGGGTGATAGGTCAGGGGCAGGAGGGTGGCAGCCATTGGTGGTGGTTGTGTGGTGACTGTGTGGGGTTTCAGGCAGCGTCCAGCTGGCTTGGGGTCTGCCTCTGAGGTCAGGAGAGTGAAAGGGGGGCATCAGACATGGGGCAGCTTGTGGTTTATAAAAAAAAAATTTCGGGGGGGGCAAGTGAGGAGTAAGAAGCTGCTCCCCCCCATCCCCAGAGCATGGAGCACAAGGCCTCTGCAGAGAGGCTGTCCACAGTCAGACACCCCACAATCAACATCTGCCAAGAGAGAAATGCTAATGTGGTGGGCACATCACAAGGCCAGGTCAAAGACTCGGGCCTTTGGACTTGTTTTTCTGCTTTTTGAATCACTCTGAATCACATCTTGGGCATCACACACACATGGTTTTATCGTAAAATGAGCAACATTTAAATTTTTTTACTAGAAACAAGCTCTAACGTTGAATAGATGAGTGTAAAAACACTTCACTTCAGATGAGAGTAGACCTGTGCCAGGCAGGAATCATTTCATCTTAGAAATACATTTTACAGGCAAAATGTCCAGTGGCAGATATTTCCTGTCTGAAAAATAATGATTTAATGTACCTGTGCTCTAGACTGAGTCTGGACAACATGCTTTTGTCCTAGTAGGACCTCCCTGACTCACTGTCTCCAGGAGCTTGACATTTATGATTAACATTTAAAAAAAAAAATCTAGTTGTAAATAAGAAATCAGCCCCAAAGCGCTACCTGAGAAGGATTATCATATATCAAGCAGCAGAAACAGAAACAGACAAATCTTGCAGCTACTTACTTACAAGTAAATGCGTGACGGAGGAGGGCATGTTTGGGTAACCCCCGAGCAGGAATTAGGTAATGTTCAGGATGTATGCCTCTTAAAGTGTGGAGCAGTGACCCTTCTCTCACATCCTGACTAAACTGTCCATTGTGCATTGTGGCTCAAAACCTAAAAAGTCTGCATTTGCTGTTGGAAACACTGACTCAAAACCTTTAAATTTCAATGTCACACAGTGGATGTGAAGATGTAAAATGTATTTTGATAATCAGCTAATCATTTCATTAATTTTTCAAGCAGAAATGCCAAACATTTACTGGTGCCAGCTGCTCAAATGTGGGGATTTTTTAATGTTTTAACTGAACCTTTTTGAGTTTGACTGTTGGTCAAACAAAACAAGCAATCTGAAGCTAATTATAACAGCTATTTTTACTACAGTCTGATCTTTTATAAGTAAATACATACATCCATATTAATATAATAACTGCTATGGCTAACAATGTCAGAAATGTCCATTCTTTAATGGAATGAAAACTCTCATTTACTCTAACATAACTTTTTTGTATACAGTAACTTCACATACTAAGAGTGATTTCATGGAAAGCTTAGATAATTGATTTCAGAGCATTTGAACTGCAGTTGAAAATAAAATGTTTATGTTTACTGTATTTTAATGTATGATTTTGCTGTGTCCCAAAATAAGTTTGATGAAGAGCTCTATTTTTTAACTGATGTCACTGTAGCGTGTCCATGTTTAACGTAAAAAACCTGCTTCTACAAGTTGACATATTTTAAGCATCAATAAACCATCAACTGAAAAGAAAACAGAGTGCACCAATTTTCAATTTCCTCTCCTGAGCTTTTATTAATAAAACGTTGCCTAAGTAGAAGAGCTGTTGAAAATAGCTGAACCAGAAGAAGGAAAAGAGGAATAAAGCGCATTCCTGAGATGACAGTTATGATTGGTAGGTGTGAATGATTAGAAGAAAACTCTTCCAACATCCCACAATTTGACATTATAAAGCATGGCTCAAAAGAACTAACTGAAACGGCCCGTACAGTAACTCACCGTTAAAAAACCATTAAGAGGGAAAAGTAACTCTGCAAAAGTCATTTTTCAAGTGAGGTTTTCCAGGATAACAAACCTAAAGTTCCCATGTGAACAAATGGCCAAGTGATCAAAGCTCTGACTGCATCATAAAGGCACCATTATCAAATACACTGTAAAACTTCTGATTCTGCTCTTAGCAGCTAAATACACGGTTACAGGCGACATTTGAGGTGTTATACCAGTTTGTTGAATGTCATCTTCAACAGAATCTGCACTAAAACCGATATTGGATGTTTTGAGTTTACATGTCTTCACTTTTCACTTTGCTGCAATGTTGAAATTGCACTTAAAGCTGGGACAGTGTTCAGGGTTAAAGGGGAGTGGTGCTGTAAAACTGTAATGAAAGAATAGAGAATGTTGACAGCACCTGAGTGTGACTTGTGTGGGAATTAACACTGCACTTTCTGGCACAGACAGGATCATAATGTACACGCCAAGTACACAGTGATTTTGAATGTACCTCCACAACAAAAGCAGGAACTGTTGCTGCAACTAAAGCCAGGACTTATGACATAATAGGGTGCGCCAATAGAGGGAATGGGTACAACACATTCAAAAATAGATGCTGAACTCTGAATTTATACATGAAATGAGGGTGTTTCTCTGGATGCAGAGTGTATGAGCTGCATGCTTGGAACATGAGGGTATAAATTCTTTGAAACTGGGATGGGTGTGTGTGTGTGTGTGTGTGTGTGTGTGTATGTTCTGTATGCGTTAATGTGAAGTAGGTGCAGTGTGAAATGGATAAAAAATGGACAGGAATACTGTTCTGTGTTGAGAGTGCAATTTAGCATGAATCAAAAGCAGCTTTCCTGGCTCCCGTTCCATACACTGCAGTCTGCCAGGAAATAGGATTTTTTTTTTTTTTTTTTTTTTTTTTTATGCAGGTAAAGTCTTTGCAGAATGGAATCAAATTAGGTATTTTTTTCCCTGCCGAATGTGTTGGAAGTTTGGGGCAGACTCGCTGGAAACAGAAGAAAGCTGAGTTTTGGAGACAGCAAGGGGGTGGGAGGTGGGGGGTCTGCCATATATTTGTCCCAGCCCCAAACCCCTTCTGGACCTCTTGCTGAATTGAATCATGACTGCTTGTAAAATACTGAGCCCTCTATTAAGTAATTTACCACCAACTGGTCTACAGTCTAGCCTGAAGTGAGTCTACTAATCATCACCGCTCACAGAAATAATTTATGAGTTTTATTCATGAGGAGAAATGCAAGTTATTACATCCAGTAAAACAGTGCGAGTAGGTACAGTAACCACATAAATGACTCAGGACTTTGAATGGACTATATTCATCTTAATCACCTCACAAACAATTTTCACAAATAATCCCTAAAAACAGGCAAAGACGTGGTGTCATACTGTATTTATGTTACGGTGGAAAGAGTGTTAATGTTGCAGTATGACATTTTTATATAGTATTTGTATGCTTCAACATTTAAGATTTTTGTCATTGCCAAATAAATGTAACGATGATAACAGATGACACTTGATTAAAAAAAAGTGCACATGTATTGGTTAATTATGATTAATATAATCTAGAATAGACTGCAGGTCAATAGGAGGTATGCCTCAGAGTTCGACAATGCAACGCTGAGTTTTCCACTGCTAGTTAAATAATCCAAATTATTACAAAGAATGAGAATATTCAGCAATACAGAGTTTCATAAATCTCTGTGACGCTGTTCGAGGCAAAGTGGTACTTTAAGCTAAATGCTAAGATCAGCAAGCTAACATGCTCACAATAACAATGCTAACTTATATTCATGTTCCCAGAGGATGAATCCCGCTGATTTGGGCGATCCTCTGACTTCTCATCTATCGGCAACATGAGGTTCACATTAGTGGTTTAGAGTGACTAGAGTGACTAGAGTGTCTTGACAGCTATTGAACAGATTACGTTGAGATTTGGTAAAAGACATTTATGTTACCCTCAGGATGAATTGCAATACATTTTTCACTTTTCATATGGCACAACCATCGGGTCAAAACTTCCCCAGTACTTTGATTTATCACAAAATACCTGCAAAACTAGTGAAATTCCATCAGCCTCAGCTGTACTTCCTGTTTAGTTAAAATTAACAAATTTTAAAACGCCAACATGTTAAATGAGATGGTGCACACAAACACACGTTAGAATTGACATTGTGAGCATGCTGACGTTAGCACCTAGCTCAAAGCACCGCTGCCACCTCACTGTATTCTATTTCTAAACCAATCAACTTCAAATTACAGCCATTTTCTACAGTTTCAAACAATATATAGTGCTATATACAGCAGAAATTTGTAGCAGACAATGAATTGTAGCTGGACATTAAAATTTATAAAAGATTTTTAAAAAACCTGGGATATATATATATAGATACCTAGACACATCCAGTTATGAAAGAACAAAAGAATTACTGTATCATGCCGCTATTCTCAACATAGCTTATTTCCTCCTTGCCTTTTCTGAATTCACTTATAATCTGCGGGCTGGAAAGGAAGCTTTGGTAGGCCAGATGTGGCCCGCGGGGCACCAGATAATGAACCCTGATATACAGTATATGCCAAGACCCATATCACAATATGCTAAATGTATGCAAAATCACAAAGTAATTAAAATGACTTTAAAAGAATAAACTGTGTTCAGCATTAAAAGATCGATTTATTACGTTTTCAGTAAAATTACAAATGTGTTAGGATGCTTCAGACTGGTTTCATCGCCTAAACACAAACAGTGAACCTGGGATTGTATATGGCTGTCTCAATGCAAAAAAGCTCTCCGCTTTCCTTATTAGCATAATATGAGAGATACCTCAGAGGCCACTGTAACCATTTGGTGGTGAGCTGGTTTGCTGAGGCAGAGTGGAGGTGAATTGAATGGTCGGCAGTGAGAGGCTGTGTGTTGGGTTTCTCTGAGGTTATGGTCATTCTCCCCTGGGAAAGTGGTTAGGCCTGGCTGTTTACTTTGGAGAAACCCTGCCCCTCCCCTATACACTCTGTGCTTGGTAACCCATGATTACCTCCATTGGTGCACACCTGTCACTCCTGACCTCTTTATGATGAAATAATAAGAATATTTTATTTAAAAAGTACAGCTAAAATGATTCGAAAATTGATTGAAAATTCATTTTTTTATAAGCTAAGTCTTGTTGGGTGGTAGTTTGGATGTTGCGTGGGCGCCACCGTCTTGTCACAGCAGGTGTGTGTGAAGGGTTGGGGGGAGGGAGAGAGGCGAGGTTGGGGAGGGTGTTAGGATTGGACTTAATGGGTAGGGGCTAAGGTAGTGTAGTGCCTGCATCTTCACCCAAAGAACAGCTTGACTTTCTCTCCGTGCCTCTCTCAAGACAGACTCACACAGGCTCACTCACAGTGCTGCACTGAAAAACCCTCTCAGCTCTGCTCTCCCGACTTCGGCCACCAGAGAAGATGCTTCATCGTTACTCTTCATGAGATTACTGCAAGACTGAGTGGAGTAGCGGCTCTGCAGCTGAAGGGCTGCTGCTGCTGCTGCTCTTTCCTTCTTTATCTCGGTTTTAACTGGGACGCTGGGGAGAAATAAATAGCTCAACACACGCTGTTGGGAGGCAAATGAATGGCGCAGACTGACGGGATTTCCCCAGGCTGCCTTTACACCAATGGATCTGGACAGAAGTTTTGAACTTGCCACATTGTAGTTGGCAGAATCATTTTTCTTATAACTTTTTTCAACAAGATCATCTCTTAAGAGCTTGCAAACCACACCATGTAAGTCAAAGTTTCTTCTTTATATATCATACTTTAATAAACAATTTATTGGCACTAGTAATGCTGCCTGGGCGATGTCACATACTCAAGAGCTGTGTCACTTTTCAACTGTCTACACTGCTACTGACATAAACTATTGAATAGAAACGTTTAGTATAAATTCATAAAACAAAGTTTTGTTTAATTCATTGAAGTAACTGATAATATTTCTTGTGTTCCTCAGATCTCAGGCTCAAACATGTGCTCTATTGTCATGCTTCATCAGTGGAGTCTGGCTGTGTTCTTGCTGTGCTCCCCAGTGACTCTTGATGGGAGACCAGTTGATGCACTTAGTAGTAGAACGTGAGTTATTTTTATATTAAAGTTTGATAACCATAGAAAAGTATTTCAATGATATTCAATATGTAACTTTAAAAACAAAGGACTAGTTAATAATTAAACATGGTGAAGATGAAGAAGCATGTTCCTGTTGTTTGGATTTAGAGAGTAAAGTACAGTTTACCTGTAAAGATTATATTAAGGTGCAGGCTTTCTCTGTTTCAACTGTGGCTTTTGGGGGTCTTTAGCTCAGATTAGTAACTAGAAACTTGTTTATGCTGCCACCTACTGTACTGAGGTTTTCTGGTGCCTGACCTTACATTTCTGCTGCCACCACTTCTAAAACTGTTCCACACATAAATTCAACACTGTGGTGCACCATGAAATTATGTAAAGGTCAAACAAAAAACTGAACATTTTGAGATTTTGCTGGTGTTAACTCAGAAATGAGAAATTCTTGTTTAATTGTCTCATTGGAAATCTGACAAGACAAAACAAAATAAATGAACTTGAAGAAAAGTGAACTTGGTACTGGTTTTCTCTAATGCACAATCCTGTTTGAGGATAGTATTAGCTTTTATGCATCCTTACGTGTGTGGATCTGACTCTGTCTCTTCACTTCCATGCTTTAAGGAGGAGGTCAGTGGGCCACGCCCAGCTGATGCATGACAAGGGCCGCTCCTTGCAGGAGTACAAGCGTCGCATGTGGCTGCATGAGCTGCTGGAGGAGGTGCACACGGCTGAAGAACGAGCTCCACCTATGCAGAGCAGAACACAGAGCCAAACCTTCAGTGGGAATGCCCTGCCTGAGAAGCCCCCAGGGGGCAGCAAGAACCTCCCTGAGAGGTTCAAGCTGGACAGAGAGGGCCCTAACCTGCCCCAGGAGACCAACAAGGCTCTGGCTTACAAAGACCAGCCGCTAAAAGTGGCCACCAAGCGGAAAAAAAAGGTGAGGTTAGGCCGGCGTAGAGAGAGCGACAAAAAGCGGAGGCGGGCACGGTCTGTCACAACAAAGGAGCCGTGAAGGACGCAGTACCCTGGCTCAGAGACTTCCAATATCCTGTATATGGTACTGCACTAAGACATTGACATAAGTTCAACTAGACTGGGATCTGAGAGACTCAACCCATTGCTGACTCAGTCACTTCATATTATGGCTATGATTGTGCTTGTATGATAATGTTTTGCTACGTTTGTTTTTTCAATCTCATATTTCCTGAAGTATCACAAACTATCATCCTAACATCTTCTTAAGTCCATATTTATTTCAAAAATCTGTAGGCTGCTGTGATCCTGATTTACATCAAAACTATGCCACATGTCATCTCAAACCAGCTGTGTGCAGTAGATCATAGGAGGAACTATTTATTGCCTGAATATAATGCAACATCACAAAATATGGAGGCTGAGTGGTCTACTTTTGTTTGGCTCTTAACGTGCTGACTACCGTGGACTTAGTTACATACAAACTGTTCACTGAATATATCTGTTCGAACTGTTTTGCCATAATTTATTTCACTTTGAAAGTGTGTATTTATTTTGTGAATGTATCGCGGTGCTGCTGACTAAATTCCATAATGCACTTTAGTTATATCCTGTACATGTTCTTTTGTGGTTAAGTTTTAATTTGATGTTTCTTTTTGATGGTCCTGCTTTCCTTTCCCACCTTAGAACCCTTTATGGACTTGTAACTTATTGGATGCTTCATCAAACCCACTCTCACCATTTTACATTATAGATTATTTTTATAGAACATGCCAGAGTCAGGGGCTGTCAGACTCATTTAATGTTCTTCACTTGCACTGAGGGCATACTGTACATGTTTCCAGTTAATCAAACATTAAAGGTGTAGCCATTAGAAATCCTTTTGATTCATGGTGTCTTTGTTCACCAGACACACAAGGCTAAAATGTGCAACTTATCATTTATGAGAGGTAGAGCTGAAATGATAAGTCGAGTAATGGATTAGTCAATTGACAATTAGAAATTATTGATTATCAGAATCAAAAATTAAAAACATTAACTTAATCCAGCTTCTTAAATTTAAATATGTTTTTGTTACTTTTAAATGTAATCTTTTTTATATTAAATATCTTTACTTTGACATTTGAAAACTTAGGATTTGGAAAATCATGATGGGTATTTTCACTATTTCCTGACATTTCACAAACCAAACAATTCATTGAGAGAGGCAGATTCATTGAAATATGAGTATTTTAAGTGATGGTTGGATCAGGAGGAACTGAAAGCAACATCCCCTCTTGAGCCAAAATGTGTATTTTGGTAATACACTGAATGCTGGTTTTGTTATTTCTTATAGTAAAATGCAAAAAAGTATGTACTACAACAATAGAATGATCGTAAATCAGGCTAATCAGCAACATAGTCAGCTTCCTGTTTCACGGTAGAATACGGCTGCAATGGGTAACTTCTCTATCAATTAATCTGCTGATCATTTTCAATTATTATTACCCATTGTGATGTATTCAGATTGCTTGTTTTGTCCAGCTAACAGTCTAAAACCCAAATGTAATCAGTTTTCAGTACATTTGAGAATCTGGAACAAGCAAATGTTTGGCATTTTTGCTTAATTTTTTTTATTTTTGCTTATTAATAGATTATTTAAATAGTGTTGACTAAACAATTATTTCTGCTTTATTGTATATAAAATTATATTCTACAACATTGCAATGCAGATGAATGTACAACATGGTCCGTTTATCCCTAACATCTTAAGTTGATAAGGAGTATGCCTGTATGCATACTACCTCCCTCTTCAGGAAGAATCAGTGGCTCAACAGAAAAAGGTAGAAAAGGGCAACAGGGTGATGCAATGACAAGGGGCCAGAAGTATCTGTCCTGCTTAAGTGTCTTTGAGCAAATTATCCTTTTCAGTTTTTGTGGAGCTTGTATTTTATCATGACCTTTAACCTTGCTTTAGAGGAGGAGCTGGTTTCTGTTAAGAGAATAGATATATAAGATTTGTTTAAAAAAAAAATTAATTATCATGATTATTATGAAAAAAACAAAACATCAATGTTTTTGACTTTTCGGCACAGACAGAATACAATGAAGCTGTTAATGTCCCACTTGAGAACGTGGCATTTTTAACAGCCGCTGACTGAACGGCACCGACACTGGTAATGGAAGGGTTAGCAAATGCATCAGTATCAGCTATATCCTGTGCTAAGAGCAGCAGTGTACACCGTAGGCCATTAGCTGACACAGAGTCATAAATGCTGTGGAAAGCCTGATAAAGCTGCCGTCAGGAGCCTGCAGCTCACACCGAAGAAATCAATCAAACAATGGAGAGACCCATTAATGTCTCCAGAGAAGGGGAGGAACAGAGAACGTAATAAATGGACTGGCCTTTTGTTCTTTGTGATAATCTTTTGAAATATAATTCACTATGAATGAAATCCCAAAACCTATCTCCATAGAGAGAGAGAGAGAGAGAGAGAGAGAGAGAGAGGGAGGTTTAGAATGACTTTAACAGGTTAAGAAAGGTCAGTCAAGTTTTCACAAACACCAACGCAACCTCCCAAAAAAAGACTGATATACTGTAGACACATATTACACCAAGCCGTTACTAAATATGAAAGTAGCTAGATACACCCTGTCATAATAATACCAAAACAGGCATGTGTAGTACTTCACTGTTCTCCCAGCAGCTGGTGTGAGGCCGTTTCTCTTTAAACTTAGTCAGCCAGAATCAATTTGACCCTAGTGATGTTTGCCTTTCTTCCCTCCGTATTCAGCAATGACACTTTGTAATGAGTCCTGAGAGGCCGCCACCTCTCCCTGCTTCAGTCCAGCTTACCAGGATGGACAACAGTAAAAGAGCATTCTCCAGTTCACATTATGAGGATAGTTCACTCACCAACATGAGCCTGAAGATACTGCTTTGAGGCATGGAGATGGTGAGTACGTCAGACACCATTTTAAAATGCAGTCTATTCTGATAAGACAAACACCTGTTCCTGTTAATTATATTATCAGTTGAAATGCACGGCAGTTAAGAGTAGCTGTCAAAATGTTAATTAAGACATTTTGTATCTTAGCAGCTGCTGTTGCTACGTAAAAACCTCGTACCTTTCCTTTTAGTGATATTACATCATATGTTGTGTTTCAAAAATGTTTCTACACATTATTTTTGTCGATATGAAATGTAATTTTTCCTCTTTCACTAAAAATAACCTAAATTTGGTTGCAATTAATGATTTTCATTATCTAATCGATTAATATATATTTTGTTAATAAAACTGTTTGTTCTACAGAAAGTCAGAAAATACAAAAAAAAGCCCACTATGTTTTTTCCAGAGCCCAACATGACGTATTTAAATGTCTTATTTTATATAAACACTATCTTATATGAGTAAAGCATAAAATCCTGAAAAGCTAGAACGAGCAAAAGTTTGGAAAAATTATTGTTAAAATATTAAGACGTTATAAAAGTAGTTATTTGGAGAATTTTGTCAACTAATCCTAATAATTAATGATGAATAAATTACCTTTTTCACTTGAAAGGTGATATCAAGTCAGTGATAATATGGCTGTTCCCAATACCTATGGGCTGATCTTTGCCTGTACCTGTGGCGTGATCCTGGGCATTGGGCTCTGTGCCAACCTGCTGGTCTTCTCTCTGTTTGCCAAGTACAATACGTTCCGTAAGAACCGCCTCGACATCCTCCTATTCAGCATGACTCTGGCCGACTTCCTCACCCTCCTGCTCATCCCCTTCACCTTGCACTCCGCCGTCAGCCACTCCTGGCCTCTGGGCGACACCTCCTGCAAGGTCTACCAGTTCCTGCTGGCCTTCAGCCTGGCGGCCAGCACCTACTCACTGTGTGCCGTGTCCATGACCCGCGCCATGATCATCACCAACCCGTACCAGCCGCCCACCATGGACCTGGTCGTCCTCATGTTTATCCTGGTCTGGGCCCTCAGCTTCTTCATCAGCCTGCCACTGCGTATGTTTGCCACCAAAGACAGCATTGGCCCAAGCCTGGCTAACTTCACCTTCTGCCTTCCAACCATTCATGAGCACCACTACCAAGTGGTCCTGAGCCAGTTTGTACTTTACTACTTTGTTCCAATGCTA
This sequence comes from Nannoperca obscura, assembly GCA_036024295.1. NCBI lineage: Eukaryota > Metazoa > Chordata > Actinopteri > Centrarchiformes > Percichthyidae > Nannoperca > Nannoperca obscura. The sequence continues at coordinate 16,119 of JAVQJL010019995.1, read as the reverse complement.
GTCATCGCCTTCAACTATGTCCGGCTGGCTCTCTTTCTCCACAAGAGCCCTGTAATGACGCTGTCCAGTGCCAGGAACACTCGCCGTGCCTCTGTCATGGTGTTCTTGGCTGCTGCCACCTTCTCAGTGTGCTGGCTGCCTGGCTATGTGCTGGAGCTGTGTGTGTACCTAGGGCTGTATCGCAATGGACAGGCCTGGGAGATGTTTTACTTTATCTGTACTGTGCTGCAGTACCTGCACCCCTGTATCAACCCTGTGCTCTATGTGCTGCTGTCAAAGCGCTACCGCCACAGGAGGGCAGCCTGGCTCTTCAACTGTTACAGGAACAGGGTGCAGCCGCAGGTCATCAGCATCACCACAGACAGCTTTTAAACACAGCTTATTTGTTCAGGCATCAAGCAATGAGTCGGTGGCATTCAGGGATACCATTTTATATTACGTTTTTAAGCAAATCAACTATGTTTGTTAACAATAAGATGGATGTTTTTGTGATTGCTATTCATATTTGAGGTATAAATGTACGAATCACAAGACGAAGAAAATAAGAGGATATTTTTTCAGGTTTGACCACAATCAAATTTTAAATTTAGGACATTCACTACAAAAAGTTGTGAGCTGTAAAAGTAATCATCAAAACTTTTGTATCTATTTTTAAGAGAAATTATGTAAGCCCGTTGCAAATTACCACCTTTATAATGCAGAACTGAAAAAAATGATGATAGCTTCATAATGTTGCAGTTTTGTCTTTTTTTTTATTCCAGATGTCTCTTACATCTTCTCTTTTGGCCCCTTTTCATTTGTTTTACATTCTTGTAAAATTACAATGAGCCTTATGAAGCATTTTGTACCAGCTGCCACAGGATTTCGTCTTTCTTAACAACGTTTCTTAACAAACGAGACAATTTCAGCTTAATAATACAATTTTATAAGACAAAAATGATTGTTGTAAAGGAATAATTTACGTTGTAATCATTTAAAATAAGTGTCTTGAATGACAAAAATCTGAGAATTTTCTTGTTAGAGCAAGAAACTGACACTTTATTTTATAGTTTATAGTTATAGTTTTTTTACAATGCTCTAAAAAAACACGCAAACGCTCATATGACAAACAAACTTTTACAGAGTGGCTATTATCTAAGCAGCAACAAATTATTCAGCAAGTTTTGATACCTCGGCAGAGGATGGCCATTAAATATGAGCTATACGATCCACTAGTATTCCACCACATTACTAATAATAACAAACCGTGGGGTAAGCTGCAGCCCAAAATCCAAAACAGACAGAATCTCTAACTGTGTGATTACAATGGTTTCACTGCACGTTTCAGTGTATTATTTATTTTATTTATTTATTATTTATTATCACATTGCTTATCTATTACAAAAGTGAATACTGAACTGATCAGTTATATTGTGATGATAATTCTGCCTGGACTGGGCACCAACCAGGAGCAAGATGTATCCATGCAAAGCACAGAGACGTTGGGATCATCAGAAACATGAATGAACTGTAATGCAGGAATTGAAAGTGTGATTTTGGTCAGATACATTTCTCCTAAATACAGTTGTACTGTCTCTGGGCTCTGTTCTCCGAAATACAGCTGTTATTGCTTTCTTTTACTTATATTGTTTTTAACTGCAGTTACAAAGCAGTTCAATATTTTTTCTGCTATGAGGATATTAGATATTACACTAGATGTTTCCCCATGTGAAATAATACCATCCAGTCAGATACTGATACTGTTAATCACATGCTTATTACACAATCCAACATTTGAAAAAACCTCACCAATGGAAGGCACATTACCAACACTAAGTGTTTCAGGGATGACTGCTTCGTTAAAAACTAGCTTAATCCCTCAGGAGCTGTTGAATTTCTTCTGGGTGGCTCAACAGTAACACCACCAGCTTCAGCGTGCCATTATTTGCTCACTAGCAGAACACACACACACACACCAGATAAGAAAACACACACCTGCATTCCCACTTTTTTCTCAGGCAGCTACAGGCCTAAAGTTGGAGTGGGAGAGGAGTAAGCAGAGGGCTGTGCAGCAGGTGTTGTGGTTCGAGGGAAAGCAAAGGGATTGGGAGAGAGAATGACAAATCTGGCTGAGCTCTTGTGGCCGCTGCAGTAATAGGAGACAACCTGCCCCTCCCTCTGTCAGCTCGCCCCCTGACTTTTGGCCTTCTCTTTAGCATACAGCAAGGGCAGCTGGCCTTACTTGTACAGACCGTCATCTGTAGACCATCACCATGCTGGATATGGTGGAGCCATAAAGAAAACGTGCTTAGGCACTTCAAGTAAAACTACTAAACATACGTGTAGAGATTGCTCTGCAACCTCTGAATAAACCAAGATTATCCCTCACAATATAAGCAAATGTTTATCTCATAACTTTAAGTCGCCTGTCCAGAAAAGAGCTTATTATCAACAGACTTTTAGTTGAATTTTACAAAATATAAATTTTTTTCTCAGCAGCATAACATCTATAACAGTCACTAGCTACCATTAGCACCTGCGCTAATTAGCAGGTAACCATAACCAAAACAACATCCACTATCCCAAAGACTAGGGACAATAATCCTTATTATCAATTAATCTGCTCATTATTTTATCAGTTAATCAATTGACTCTTTGGTCTACAAAATGTCTGAAAATAGTGTACTGGAGACCCAATGTGATGAGGCCAACAGGGGTCGCTATAGGAGACAACAATACTTCCCAGAAACTTGTGGTGTTTGTGGGCAAATCCATATTTTAGAGGTGAAATGACAGGCATGTAGTTGATTGACAGAAATTTGACGGACAACAATTGTTACTATCAATAAATCATTTGAGTAATTTCTTAAGCAAAAATCACACTGGTTTTCTTCATCTTTTTTCACTTAGAATAAATGCTATATAGTCTGTGTCAAAATGTCAGCTTTTCTTTTCCTGGAAGCCAATTGATAACATAAGATGTATAACATGGATGTACTAGCTTAGGCCAAGCTGACATTTTTTCAAGTTTTTTATTTATTCTGTTCAACTCAACTGATAATCAAGTGATTAAAAGCAATACTCATGTGGTGTGTCTTGGTTGACACCTCTGACTCATTAACTTTGGAGCTCTTACTGCCATTTCCTTTTTGATAGATCCACTGGTAATGAAATTATGTGTAATTTCTGTTTCACTGCATCTTTTGTAACAATGAAAATATATTTGGCATTACACTTGTTCTTATTCGTGTGGAGGGAGTTTCAAAGTGGTAGCAATTACAAGTAACTTTCTATTATCTCTTCTGGTGACATTGCATCCTCATGTTTGCATCAAACTACGGGGTATAAAATATTCTGTTATTTGGGCCTGCACGTCCTCAGTTTCTCGAGTCAGCATGTTCCTCAGTAGAGTTTTATTAAGTTGATACGATATCAGTGGTTGCCAGCAATACCTTTGAGTAAGGAAAACCCAGCAAAGCCCACATTTAAACAATTTATATAATGATTGGAGAGCCTATTCCCATAACATATATGCTGAGGCTGCTGCCAGAATGTAATTCAATTACCCTGCCACTTAAAACCCCCCTCCCTGGTTACTATGCATCTACTACATAAAGCAGCCTTTCAATACCAATCTAAATTTATTAAGATGGCAGCCACCACACTTCCTTGTTCATCATTTTCATGTATTGTCAGATAAGCAAGAGTGTACAGTCAGTTTCAAGAATGTTGGTACAAGTTAATCATACACTTGAGCAATGAAGAGGGTGGAAGAGAAAATAAATTATAATGCCCCAAACTACACTTGTTTATTTATGTTGTACTTGTGTATTTTCAAAATGTAGCAAATCCTATTAAAGATAATTGCTCATTATAAACCAATGGGACAATGGCTACAATACAGCACACATAGACCTCTGCACGAGTTATAAACAACAACAAAGCACACACGGCCGAATAGGTGACAGCTAATAATGTGAGATTAGTGAATTGGCAAGCCCTGTCCATGGTGCTGAGTCTGTGTGCGTAAACAGCACACAATGACAAACTCCTAACTCTAATTTAACAGCTCCATTCAAACTAACAAGGTACCTCACATTTGACCCACTAGACGCAACACAACCACGTTGGCATTTGGATAGTAACGTTGTGTTCATACAAGACCAGACATTATGGCGGGAGTGAGCAGAGAGAGGGGAGTGGGAGTGTTTGCCTCACCTACCAATATCTGAAGAAGGCCGCTGTCCCGTGGTGGCAGAGTGATCACTAACCAAGTCATATATCCCACTGGGCTTCAGGTCTTCCACCACAGACAACTTCAGTGACATTATCCAACTCTTCGGTATCTGCAACTTCGTCCTCTTTGCACAGGTCCAGTTTGGTAGTAGGTAGGCCTCCTTTCCAATCTAATTCCGTCCGTTATTTGCAGCAGTTTCTCAAGTACATAAATCCAATCACCATCACTGCTAGCTTAACGCTAGCCGTTAGCAACGTTAGTCTTACAAAAAAATACATAACGTTAGCCGACAGACAAACTAGATAACTGGTTTCATTTGAAGGCTAATTAACTTCCAGTAGTTTTAGTAGTGTAAAGCCACAGTACCGTAGCTTGACATTTGTTCTTACCAGAGTGGACCATTAACAGTTTCTCTCAGTGACATGAACTCGTTAATCAATGGAGGCCACATTCACCTGGCCTCTTGATGGTAGACTCGAAAATGATTTGCTACTTCTGTTAAAGCGCAATACCATCGTTCACCACACAATCACATTGCAGTAAAGAGGGGGCGCTGTTTCACCCAATGAAAACGGGAGGTTTAAGCAGCAGTCTTGAGAGCTTTATTTATACTTGAAAAGGGTTAAAGGTTAACTGCTAAAATCCCACGAACGTTGACGCAGAACGTTCAAATTATCATTATTAAGCTAGCTACACCTCTGATCTCTTTTAGCATGTGTTAACCAATTTTTGATCTTGGTGTGGGTCTTCGGTCTACTAACTCTATATGTACTAAGTTACATTCGCAGGACAAATGAGACAAGTGGCTGCTGAAGACAATTGAGCCCGTGGCACACCAAAGACCCTGTTATTCTTGTTAAAGCTGAAAGAGTTGAAGAGTAAGCTAAGTAGGCAATTGTTTGCTAACAGGTTAGCGATGACGAATATATGCCGCAATTATATGGAGAGATTTTTGTTTCTTTTTAAAGCAGTCCAAAAAATGGTTTGAGAGAGAAACTTTCCACACTTTTGCTTGCAAACCCTAAAAATTTGCTTTCAAACCCTAAAATTTTGCTTTCAAATCTAAAACGGTTTCTCCATACAATTAAGTCCCACCAACACCGTAGAGAAACGATTCATAACTCTTCATTTACTTTGTATTTCGTGAAGGTTCTTCCTTGTCACTTTGGTCTGCTAACAAACAACAGAAAGATGCCTGGAAGTTGATGTGTGGCTGGGTGCACTGCCAAACAGGGTAAAGAACTCAGAACTAAGTGTTAAGCTGACAAACCAAAAAACGAAGCCTTTAAGAAGACAATCAGCAGGAGGTTTTCCATACCATGCATAGCATGCTATTTCTTTACAAACTATAACAACATTATACTGCAACAAGCACGTATGTAAGGTCAATGTACAGTGTAGGCTAACACAATTTTGTGAATTCCTATGAGACCACATTCTTGACACACTCCACGAGTTGAGCAATGCACATAGCTGACAGAAAATAGTTGTGGCTACACACTGTAAGATCAGAGAGCTCTTGCCATGAGCTAATCATTCCATGCGCCATATAGGCAAGTGTTGAAGGAGTGTTGCCTGTTTATTTATAGGAGTCTCTAAGGTTCCACAGCAGAGGGTTGCTTTTTGAGCGGGATTCAATTACAGCTCTGGTGAAAGCTGGATATACAGCATCTATACAGACACAAACATGAGTATAAATTCTTAATATGAATCTGTACATTTAGTTTATTGTGCTGTGTTTACAGTAGTTGAAGCATTCAATGGTGAAGTTCTCTCCTGAGAATTGTAAATGCTATATTAATTATTGAGGCTACAAAGACAATACATTTAATGTTTCACCATATCAATTTGATTTATTTTTGTAAATAAATGCTTATTCTGAATTTGATGCCAGCAACACCTTTCTAAAAAAATTGTGACGGGGCAACAAAAAAACTGGGAAAGTTATGAAATGCTCAAAAAACTCTACCATACACAGCAAAAGGCATATATCAACAACATCCAGAAACGCCACCGACTTCTCTGAACCTGAGCTCATCTGAGATGGACTGAGGCAAAGTGGAGTGTGCTCTGGTCTGACAAGTCCACATTTCAAATTGTTTTTGGAAATCATAGACGTCTTGATGCCCGGGCTAAAGAGGAAAAGGACCATCCAGACTGTTACCAGCGCAAAGTTCAAAAGCCAGCATTTGTAATGGTATGGGGGTGTGTTAGTGCCCATGACATGGGTGACTTGCACATCTGTGAAGGCACCATTAATTAAAAGGTACAAGAAACATATGTTGCCATTCAGACCACGTCTTTTTCAGGGACGTCCCTGCTTATTTCAGCAAGACAATGCCAAGCATAATGTGTACCCTATTATACCTACTATTATTATGAAGTGTACATATCAGGGTTGTATTTCTTTTCTTTGCATGATGACTGGAATGTGGGGAACTCATGGGAGGTAACAGTTGCATGAAGATAGATTATATATGTAGATAAGTAATGGATATATAACAATTATGATTGCAACAGCACCCTCCACAATCACTCCAACTCAGCATGTGCTGTTATCATCCCAAAACAAGTTAACCAGTGTCTGTAAATGGAACAAGTCCTGTGTGCTCAAAAACATAATGTCATATTAAAATTTTAAGTTCCATACACAATGGAACGCAACAAAGATGAATGAATATGTCCCTAGCAGCAGCAATAGAGACTAAATAAACAATTATTCTAAACAGGGAGGGAATCAGCCCCCGTGCTTCGATTTGGCTTTGGTTGTGAGCACAAGGAAGCAATGAAAGAGAAATTAGAGGATTTCAAGGAAGCTATGGATTAAAAAAATGCTATCAGACACATGGCAACAACATGCAGTCCAGATGGTCAGCACCAGCCTCGGCCTGACCTCATGGTTTAGCAGTCTGTGTAGAGCTCACTGTAACATGTAAGGACATGGCAGGTGAGGTGCAAAAGAGGAAAATGTTTGAGTTAACACTAAGTAAACCTCTGAGCTTCTGAACAAGTGAGGCCTTGTAAGTGCCAGTGAAAATATGGTTCATCCTATAAAGAAAATAATCAGAAAAAGGAAAACCTGCTCTCACTTCAAATAATTCTTGATATTATTTGTACAGGCGGAATGTTATTTTTTAATGATTTGTTTGTAGAGTCTTCAGCAGGTTGCCAAGAAAAGAAACCAGACAGGTTGTTTAGAAGAGCATGTGAATCTATTTCATCTATCTGTAGAGGAGGAGTTATTGTGTGTGACAGTAATGGCATAGAAAGTTTGGTACTTATCAACCTTTCTTAGCTGGTGCATGTGTCACATCACCATGTTGCTTTGGTTTTGATAGATTTTAGGTTGAGATTGGTTTATCATTTATTGATCATCAACAAATCTATATATTTCATTAATCGTTTAGTCTACAATAACATGAAATGTCAGAAAGTATTGGAAAATATCCTTCACAACTTCCCAGAGCCCCAAAATGATTGTTTGTTTTTGTTTTTTGTCCAATCTACCCTACAAAAACCAAAGATATTCAATTTTAAATTGTATATAACAGAGAAAGGCAGCAGTTCCTGATATTTGAGAAGATGGAACCAAAAAATCTTTACCATATTTGCCTGGTAAATTACTATGACTCTAGTAGGGGTACTGTAGATATATTACTCCAAGTGTATTGTTAAATGTTAAAATACTATGATTGAGGCACAGCACACTGAGAATGAAGAGGGTTTACAAACTGATAGAAGTCAACAGGAGCTCAGTCAGCCTGTCAGTCGGAGAGTAGAATCATCAAAGTTACCAATAAAAATGTAACTTTGAGACTTTTGAAGTCATCCTTGATTAATAACCCATATGTGGTTCTCTTGTGAACTGATCCCCCTGCAGTTGCCCCCCGGCCTGAATTTTGGACGACACTGTCTACTAAAAAAGGGAAAGGCTTGATCAAGGAGTGAAATGATAATCCGAGTTAGGTCATTCCAAGGAACCGTGCCCTCCGGATCTGAGGTATCCAGTTTCATCTCTTGCTGCATGCCTGACTACCTATCAGCAAAAACATGAACATCAACTTCTGATGACAGCAAGCTAAAATTGGTGGCTATCAAAACCCAGATACTGGCAAGGAGCTAGGCTGAGGTATCCACTTTCTACAGTGGATGCCCTGGGTTCAGACACCTCAAGGTGAGGAGACTGTGCTCCACTCACTTGCAGATCGGGTAATGGGGATGGCATAAACACAGCTTAGGCTCTATTAGACAAAAACTTTCACACTATTAATTAGATGCAGCTGCACACGCTCCTCACATCTCAGCTATATACACTGGCTAATGAGTGAGGACTAAAATGTATGCTGTAATCCATACAAAGTTCACCCTACAGCATAAGGTTAAGATTTATAATAAAATGCATTGATTTTCACTGTATTATTGACTCAACATGGCCATTATCACATTCCAGTATAGGGACAGCAAAACATAAATATTAAAAAAGACAATTGCTAACGCAGCAAGTATGGTGTTGGTAATTTGCCGTTCAAAAGACATCTAGCTGTCTAGTGGTACTATACTGATATATTGTTATATATTATCATATATTAGCTTATATATCGTATCAGTGTATGTGTCAACTGAAGCAAAAAGAAATTGCCCCCATGTTTACGGCTGCATGTTTGAAGAAAAAAAAAGCACCAAAAGTGCCCTCTTTGTGGCACCTATGGTAGCTTTAACATGATAAAGTGACCTCTCGGGTGCCCTCTCAGTGGAGAAAACAGTGCAGTGCATGCAGGTGGTGCTTTTTAAAATCTGTTCCGCCCTTGTCCCTCAGACAGGCTGAGTCTGCCACTATATCATAATATCCAAATATATGATACATTTTCTGTTTTTTCTAGTCCAGACATTGAATTCCTGACAAATGAAATCACTGATGCAAAAATCCCCTAAAATTAAATATTGTCATAAAGCAGTCTTACTGAGTGTTTTGCAATGTAGAAATATGTCCACAAAGGAGTTCTAATACACCCAGACATTTAAGTGGTTGTTACCACAATATAATCATATCATATCATGGTACATAATGTCACACTAGTCAACCCTATTTTTAACCTGCAGTAACTGTATTGGAGTCATATGGCCTTAAAAATCACTAAATTACTGCTTACTGAGAATCTATCAATCTCAATCCCAACGTTTGCTTTTAGTAATGTTATTTTGAATAATAGTGATCCTTTATTTAAAAAGTCTGTAGACCTAATTAAAAGCAGCTTGAATCAGAGGCTTCCCATATATAACTCTATCTTTATAAACTCATTCCAGGTTCTGACACGCTGTCATCACCAGCCCTACAGAGCATACGGCAGACTGGGTCAAATGCCCTGTTTCATTTCAAGCAGAGTAGTTGGATCTAAAATAATGTGATCCGAAGGAGCTGTTGACTAGCATGGCTGACCTTCTAAAAACTCCCCTTTCAATTTACAACACACTCTCTCTCTCCCTCTCTCTCTCTCTTTCACACACACACACACACACACACACAAACATCAAACATGATGTGCACATGCTTTCATTCACCAATCGTACTAACAGCGATGCCAGATACACACTTACAGAAATACACACACACACACACTTTGTAAATACTTGGCCTGGGGTTCGCGAGGAGGAAAACCAAGGGGAGTCACCAGCACAAGTGGCTACTGTGATTACCTCATGTCTGTAATGGGTTATGAAGGAACCTCATTCTGTCTATATAAGTACTTCAGAAGATAAAATGCAATGAATCAAAATACTAATAAACATCATCTCCAATGAAAGAAATGAAGTTACTGTGTTTCAGAATATATGAGCATTGCTAACATGATGAATAATAGACAAAAAACAATTATATATGAACAATTTTCATATTATATTGAATTATAATCCTGATTATTAGTTATGACGTCAACAATTCTATCAGCCATAATGAATGTTTTTCATCATGCTATTGTGGTAATTAGAGATTGTTTAATGCACTCATCATACTGTCACAATTGTTAAATCATGATTACATAAATATCAGTCAAGGTCACTGATTTTCTCAATGACCTATTCAATTATTTCTGAAGAATGATGCAAAAACAGATGTTTTCTTGGTGTGAGTGAATCCGCAGTATCTTGTTACCATGGGGGTTTCCTGCATTCATAGGTCGAGCCATTAATAACGCTAGGAGGTTCCTCGCTGTCAGCATTCATACACCCTGCAGGCTTTATTGCATGTGTCTCCCAGGCTGCGTCTCATTACTGTATGCAGTCACTGCTAAGTATGTATGTACATATGTGTACATACGAAATGTAGATATTCATATCTATATATCTCAGTATCAAAATGTGTGGGTTTTTATAGAAGGCACAACTGCAAGACCCACCTCAAACATGCATGGCAACAGAGTATATATTATATGTTTTAATACTGTCACAGATACTGTAAATAATCAAGATATAATATGAATAATGCGCTCAAATAAGATTCTTGATCCCACAATAATAAAAGGAAAGTACCACTAATGAATTATGAAAAACAATAAATTAGGGAAGTTACTGTAGAATTGCTGAAGCTTAAGTTCTTTGAGGCTTTGTCTCGTCTGACTGATATATAAGAGCCACATGTCCATACCTCAGCTTGTTTGTTATTGTTTGTTTCCTTGGATATGCTCAAGGCCTGACACCTTGGCTCAACCCAGACAGTCATCTGGCGTATGCTATATGCTAACACATTAGCAGCAGGCGGCTCCGTCTCCTGACACTGACATTTGACTCTGAAATCCAATCCTTTGTTAAGTAATGCAAAGGCCAACCTGTGCTCGTTAACCTGACTGAAAAACAAAAAGCCCAACATCTCTGACATAAAAGTGTGTGATGGCATGTTGTACCCGCCAAAGGTTGCCCGCATCTACGTAATAATGCAACCGTTGGTTTAAATGACACTGATTAGCACCCCTGTGCTATTATTGTTGTGCTCTTGTGTCTACAACTGCAGTGACTGACATAACTAATACAGCTTTATGAAGGCAATGAAAGTGGAAAAAACTGAGCTATAAATAGATCACAATGCTGCAGTGCACATATAACCTTACTCTGAACACCCGGGCCACATCTTTTAAACTCACAGAGTAATTATTAAGAATTATTAAACTTTAATGTCAAAGAAAGTAGACTTTGGGGGATTTGCAGGGTCTGATAAGAAACCAAAAAGAGTGGGACCCCCAGGCTAGGTCACTTGTCTTCTGGGTATCCCCGTGTTCTACGTGGTACAATTGAGCCGTTTAACTGCTATGAATGGTGAATGTTATTTTGGCTGTGGCTTCCTGAAGACGCAATCCTCTCTGGCTACTCAAGTGTCAGTCAAGCCAGCAATTTCCACTGGCTGGGTCCAGGAGGGCCCCTGGTTATACGAAGCGCTGCGCTGCACTTCAAAGCGTTCAGGTTACTTTATCTGATTTATTTCAAGGCACATTTAATACGTGGCTGCAGAAAGAAAAAGCCTCGCTACACTTAACAAGCTGGATCTATTTGTCACCTTCGTCTGTACTCCTGGTTTCTATAAGTGTGTGCTGTGACCCAAAGACACTGGCTGGGTCCTGGAGGTTCCCCTTGTGACAAGAATAGCCCGATGACTTCATGAATGAAGGACCTGCAGGGTGAGAGACGCCACGTCTGAGTCGACTCTGGATCTGGAACACTTGCTGGACCATGCTCTGAACGAAACAAGACTTTTATGTGGGACAATATTTAAAAAACAACTTAACTTGTGATTAAGATTAAAAAGATGACATTTGTAACATGTTTACTTGGAAATCACTGCACTGCCTCGGTGAGTGTGAGAGGGACAGCAGCAGCAGCAGCAGCAGCAGCAGCAGCAGCAGCAAGTGTCATCTGGTCTTCCAACTTGGGGAGGGCTTTGGAGTTTAAAATGGTGTGAATATGATAGCCATTGGTATAGGTTATGCAAGTGGAGATCTGTCTGCACCATTGAACGCTGACAGTTCAGAGGCACTAATCTGACAAAAGGACGGTGTAAATCAACAACAGCACAACGATTTTGGATATCAACAAATACAACTGGTGGGACTTGGGAAGCAAAAAAGGGGGGGTGATTTGCCTGAATCTCGGGCGACCGCATGAGAAAGAGAGTTGGGAGGGCAACAGGAAGGCACCGAGGAGGTGAGTGACGGATTTACCCTCTGGGGGGTAAAAACATGACCGTGGTGTCCCAGGAGAACCACGACGACACTGTGGTCGTAACCCCCTTGTTGCAAGATGCTGTTGACTTGGAGCCGGCGGACCAGGAGTGCAGCGAGCGGGTGGTCATCAACATATCAGGTCTGCGCTTTGAGACGCAGTTAAAGACCCTCTCCCGCTTCCCGACCACGCTGCTGGGAGATCCGCGTAAAAGGATGCGTTTCTTTGACCCTCTGAGAAATGAATACTTCTTTGACAGGAACAGGCCGAGCTTCGACGCCGTCCTCTATTATTACCAGTCGGGGGGGCGTCTTCGGAGGCCCGTAAGTGTACCTGTGGATATTTTCCTGGAAGAAATCAAGTTTTATGAAATTGAGGAAGAGGTCATAGAGGTTTTCCGAGACGACGAGGGCTTGGCGAGGGAAGAGGAGCGCCCGCTGCCTACCAACGAGTTTCAACGCCAGTTTTGGCTCCTGTTTGAGTATCCAGAGAGTTCAGGACCTGCGCGGATAATCGCCATTGTGTCAGTTATGGTTATTTTAATCTCCATTATTATATTCTGCTTGGAGACGTTACCAGAGTTTAGAGATGTCCCCGCAGTGCAAGAAAATCCCGCCAACGGAAGCGCTCACGGCAAAGCTACCAGTCCGTTCACAGATCCGTTTTTCATGGTGGAGACACTTTGCATCGTGTGGTTCTCGTTTGAATTCACCATGAGATTTCTCTCCTGTCCCAGTAAAGCGGCTTTCTTTAAAAACATCATGAACCTGATCGATGTTGTGGCCATAGCTCCTTATTTCATCACCCTGGGCCTGGATCTGGCGGAGCACCAGGGCAGCAGTCAGCAGGCCGCGTCTTTGGCCATCCTGAGGGTCATCCGCCTGGTCCGTGTTTTCAGGATTTTTAAACTTTCCAGACACTCCAAGGGCCTCCAGATTCTCGGCCAAACGCTTCACGCAAGCCTCAGGGAGCTGGGGCTGCTCATATTCTTCCTGATTATTGGAGTTGTTTTATTCTCCAGTTCGGTTTATTTTGCGGAAGCAGAAGACCCCGAGTCTGGATTTTCAAGCATACCTGATGCGTTTTGGTGGGCTGTGGTGACAATGACCACGGTTGGATATGGAGACATGTGTCCCTCCACCATCGGGGGGAAATTCGTCGGATCTCTGTGCGCAATCGCCGGAGTGCTAACCATAGCTTTACCTGTCCCCGTTATAGTGTCGAATTTCAATTATTTCTACCACAGAGAGAAGGAGGACGAGGAAGACGTCCAGTACGTACACGTGACGTGCGGACAGCAGCAGCCCTTCTTTGGCGAATGCGATTCAAACCAAAGTAACCAGTCGCTCTCCAAAACGGAGTCCTATCAGGAAAGCGACGACTTGGAAACTTTGACACACCCAAGCGTAAACCCACCGGAGACGTACGCAGGGAAACTGACAGATGTGTAAAACAGTTGGAAGTCGGTTTTTTTTCCTTGATTTTGTTCTGGTGAGTTATCCTCGAGTGGACACACGATTCGAGCTCCTTCGTGTCGGGTGCTGCAGTTGTTTTACGCCGGCTGTCTACAGTGGTTCCCCAACGTGGAGCCTCAGATATTCACGCTACAACCCCCCAGAAATGACGATTGGCTTAATTTACGCCGCAATTTAATTCACTAGATGACGACAGATATCCATTCCTCCCACTGCTGCAACCTTTTTTACTTCCTCATATGGGGGCTATTGGTATAAAATAAAAAATCAATAAGTGGGGAGCTGTGCACTACTGAGACCAAAAAACATTTGGCAACCCCTGGGGTAGGCAATACAGCGCTTGACATGCCATTAGCAGTGATTGGGCCATGCGATAACAAACGTCTTAACCTACGAAAAGAAATGACAATGACCTAAGAAAACAACATTTGAATATGTTTTCTAGCCTTTAATTTGTCAGTTAAACACGCCCCCAAGTGGTGTTTACGCACAAGGAAACGACTAGCACGAATATCACGTAGCCTATTCTCAAAGTACCAGCGCTTTGAATAAAGTAGAAATGGAGAGCTCAGCCGTGACACACCAGCTCTGCACGGAGGAGCTGACGGCGAAAAACCGACACAGACACATAAACCAAGACATAAAATCTCTCTGTCACATTAGATTTAGTCTGTGGGTTTGTGTGTGTGTGTGTGTGTGTGTGTGTGTGTGTGTGTGTCGTGCGCATGTGGAGACTGGCGGTCGCCACAAGCGTCCTGGCACCTGTTTTGCCCGACGCACGGCGAAAAAACTGTTTTAAATAACTTTGCAAACGATTTTGAGGCGGGCACGTCGTGTGACCTTCGTCGCTGCTCTTATATCTAATAGTAGCCCTCGGAGCTTGTTCGCAGTGTGGACTGGAAGATTGTTGGCTTAACCGAGGCTCTATCGCTCAGGGTGCAAGAGTTTACATGTTTATTTCATAATGACGAGATGAGTATTCCATAATTAAAAGATCAATATCTCCTAAGCACAGGAACGTTTTTCATAATTACGAGTTTCTTTTCTAAAAAAAGAACAAATCTCGCGATCCTAAAAGTGCGCGGTCCTAACTTTGAGAGATAAGAGGAAACATTTCAGACTCCACTTTTCTTTGGAGCTTGTGATGTGCTTCCAAATGATTCAGTTCAGGATGTTCAGAACAAGAAAGCTTTGAGCGCCACTCTGTGGATGAGAAACACCCTCGCAGATAACGCTTCGGCTCTGTGTGCAAAATGAATACTTCAGTTTTAGTATCCGTGCACTGTTGCAGCTGGCCCTGACTGATTTAGGCATGAGCCCCCGAGATCACGCTCTTTGACTCGCGCGGATGCTTGTGATGGTTCACTAAGCTCACCAGAAGCCTCGCTGCTTTCCTCCTCGTGTTCACGCAGTGGGTTTGGTTTGCTGCTTACTCGCAGGAGGCAGGCGATTCAGTGAAGCTTGTTTCAAATAAGTGAAAAGTGTGGGATTCTCTTCTTCTCCAGAACGTTGGATCATTTTCTCACGGATATTCGTGCATGGCCAGTGTTGTAGCCCACAGAGACCTCGCGGTGGAAACACGCTTGGAAGACGGTCAGTCTGACCCAGTGGACATTGTGTGTGTCTTCAGTAGAAAGAACAATATTCGTTTGTGTAGGCTTTATGGATGACCATGCTTTATTTGTATAAAAAGTCTTGTGTATAATGCATTTTTTGTAATTCTGTATTTCCCCTTTTCTTATGCAGCTTGTTATGCAAAGTTGGCATCGCAACTTACCTCCGTGCTGTTACAAACATTCAGATTGCATCGCAGCTCGCTGTAGACAACAACATAGCCCTGAACTCTACGATGCAACGTCTGCATGACATGGATTTATTGTTACATTTTTAAATGCGATAAAATATTTATTTTTCTAATTTAAACCTGTATGTGAACTTAACTTAATCCTTTTTTAAAAATGAATAAATGATGAATCATGAAAAATAGACTTCTCCTTATTGTTCACTCTCGGTAGAATGCGGACCATGCTCACGAAAGGCAAACGTTTCAAACATTTCAAATCCACGCCCATTAATTTGTTCAATAGACTTGATCACTTTTGGTGCTGAATAATGGGGGGGGGGGGGGGGGGGGACCACTAATTGGTTTGTAGCGCCAAAAAACAAATTAACTAAAAAAAATGTCATTGTGACTAATTAGGGGGGGTTGTATTTGGCTGGAGG
>JAVQJL010019981.1:0-37228 GCA_036024295.1 Nannoperca obscura | reverse complement strand
ATTTCTTTAAAGTTAAGACTAGTTTAAAGTCATCTTCATTGAAAAGTACAGTGCTTTTCCTTCAAAAATAAGGACATTTCAATGTGACCCCAAACTTTTGAACGGTAGTGTATATTGATCCCCATTTTAAGCAGTCAGTACAGTATATCTTCGTGAGAGACTGAAAACTAACCAAAAGGTTCCAAGTGGGATTTGAGGTTCCACGTCAATGGAATCCACTGATTTCAAAGTTTCAAATGAGTTTAAAGATGATTATCTTTTATTTAGTGAAGATGTATAGACATCCTAGGAGCATCTCAGTTAACTGTTGCACACCACAGCAATAAAAACCACTCAATGCTGTACCACACTGTTCAACTACAACAAATTACAAAAAAAATGTATAAATGATTCATGCTAAAAGGCTAATTAGGGCAACAACTAACAATTGCAGCAGCATGGTTTCAGGGATAGCAATGTCTGTCGGTGTCGTATGGATGATAATAATAATAATAATAATAATAATAGCCAAGCACAGAAGAAAAGCTAATTTGAGCCTGAGTAAGACAGGCCCGCAATAGTTTGTCAAACTGCCACTGGAAATTATTCTTACCAGCAAGAGTTATTATCACCATCATCATCTTGAGAACTGTCTTTCTACAATGACAAACTATCTTGTGCTTTTCCAACATATTCCATACAAGTCATTAACAGTACACCTACTGGTTGTGCTAACCATGTATTGTAGCTGTGCACAAGCTTTCTGTTAAAAACCACTCTTATTTCAAAATATGCCTCTCTGTTATTGTTTATTGAGAAAGCTTCAGCAGCTGGTCAGGGAATAACAGGGGACCTGACAATACGCAACGTGAGTCATCAGCGGTGGTTAAAATACAACTATTTTAAAACGTGTTACAAAAGAATCATAAAAGGCAACAATGTGCCCTTGGTGTGATTTTTTTCTAACTCAGTATATTGTGGTACTCATGTACACACCGATTAATGAATCAATGAGGGACCATTTAAGGTAAATATCACAGATGAATCCTGCAGTGTTACTGAACATACATTTTTAACCACTCTCACACAAGTGTCACCGCAATAACAAAACAAAAATAACTAGCATAATCTTCATGGATTCATTCATAACTGCACTCTATTTAAGACTGATCTACAACCATTGACCAAGCCAGTTGCTAGGAGCTGCAGGGGAAAAAAGGACCATAATCGGTCTTTATTTTTTTCTACTCTCAGGGAAACTGCCTTAACTCAAAGACAGCTTGTTATCTGTGGGTTTAATTTACATTAATTGAATTCATTTACATCTCATGTTACTGATGGCCACCATCCAACACCCACTGAAGCAGAGCGTACTCTCCATTCAGTGACCAAGCAACAGGGAAGCAGCAGCCACTGTTACTTGGTCAGTATCTGTTTCAAAACACAAGGAAAGATTAAACCACGGCGAAACTAACAGTATTCTACCCAGCACACACACACACATCCCTGCCATTCTCTAACAAACACATAGAAGCGTGTGTGCGATTTCTTACCGTGTAAAGCCCAATCCTGCACAAGGCAAGGGAGAGCTGCATGTGCTCCGACATTGTGATCAGCAACAAGCGTAACCCCCGGCAACAAGCAAGCCAAGCCTCTGGAGTAAGTGAATGGATGGAGGAGGATCAGTAGTAGCTGAGCACAACGGTGCCGGGTCAACAACACGAGTCCAGCCCTGCACCGTCTCACTGTCAGCAGCCCATATCCACGAGCCACTTCTTTTTAAAATCGGAGCTCTACAGAGGGGTTTAGTGAGGGTGTTGATGAGCGGGATTGAAGGCTGCCCTGTGTTTACTCCCTGGATTCATTCATAGAAAGATTTTTTTTTTTTTTTAAACCATTGGCGCAAGGATCAGTGGACAGACACAAGCTTGAGATTAGTTTGTGAGAATCTCTCTCTCCACCGAGATTAAGGGCTCAGTGACAACTAGGGATACAAATTGGATTAGTCACCATTACCCACCCACACACTATGCCCATACTGTACGCACAGCTTCATGAAGTATGAAAAGCCTTGCTTTCTATGCATGGAGGAGGATGAAGGGATCGACCACAGGAGCTTGCAGCGGTCATGGGGATTTCAATAACTGCTGTGGGACGCTTTGTCGGAAGTCAGTGTCTGCTGAGCGAGAACTGTGAGTCATGTTCAAATCACTTGTTTTGGTCAGCTCAGCTGTCTAGTAGTAGCTGCTGCCACCACCTGCTGACATCCTGCAGCTATAATATAGAATATAGAATATAGCCACGCGACAGCTAGTTACACCAGCAATAGGTAGCCTAGGCTTCAAATTAATTACATTTTTTAAGAACGCAAACATCATCTGCGTGCGACATGGATTTCAACTTAACTGTACCTATGAGCAAATGAATTCATGTTTGTATTCCACGTAGATTGATAATTGCAGAAATTCAAAGTTTGGAAATCAAGAGTGACAATAGGACAAGGGCCATTGTCACCGTCCTCACTGCAGTAAAATGCAGCTCTAATTAGCTTTTTACAACTTTAAACTAAACAGCTGATAGAAAAAACAGACAAAAACTGAATGTGGCGCGTTGTCCCCTCCAACTTGTTCTACATGTAGGTGAAGAACATGTTATGATTTCATTATAACATATCCACAAATCAAAAAGTCATTACTGTAAAAGAACAATAGTTTAATACACTGGTGTTCACGCTGATTTATGCTTTATACCATACATTACCTGAAGATTTTCATTCACGAGTGCTTTTAAGTCACCTGCTGAAGAATTAAACATTTATTTCAGATTTTAAAGAAGCCGAAAACTACACCCTACTGTCTACCCAGTTGTCACACTAGGGTCAAAATATGTTCTTGTTTGTATCTAATTTAAAGCAAAAGCACGTGGGAAACTTTGTCTCATTTGCTTAAGAAAAGTATCACGTAATTAAGACGAATACGAAGAAGTTAAAATCCAGCACAGAACTTGTCACATATCTCCCTCTTTTTTTCTCTCTCACAAAAAGAAAACGTAGCAAAAAGAAAAACAACCTTTCTAAATCTTGTCTAACACAGTGCATGTAATACAGTACAATTTTATAATGCAACTCCTCGCGTAATAAGGCAGCAGATAATAGGCTAGGCCTACAGTAGTTTTCTCAGTATGACTATAGGTCAGCAAGATATGCCTTACTTAGAAAGCCTTGACTCACTGCGTTTGTTTATGGCTTTTATGGACCCATCCCATAACTCTTCAAATAACATAAGAGCAGAATAATAAACCACTGACGACAAACCACCTAATCACGTCCATCATATTTGTTTTTCTAGTGAGGAAAAAGCGAAGAGAGTGGCTATGTGGCCTGGAAGAAAGGAAAGGAAATGGAATGCAATAAAACATATGAAAACAGTTCACTAATGCCTCTTTAGGGCAATGGTCCATCAACTCATGTGGATGCCAATATAAAAAGGAACTTAAAGTGTCTGTGCTTTATCGTGATCATAGCATTATGAAACCCCATAAATATTCCCTTGTCTCTAACAGTAACACTGATGTTGCTCCGGCCCCAAGATGCTGACTCACTAGCACTCTCCACAGACACACAGGAATCACTGCAGTGAGCAGAGCTGACACGGAAACCTGGCTGACATGCTGCTGGCAGGTTAAAATCAGGGACGGGGGTTCAGGAATGCGGTTGAAGTGCTCTGAAATGTATTTCACATTACAGCTGAAGGCTGTGCACTTAAAAAAAAAAGGGGCAGGATTAAAGAACTGCGGCCAACTGAATAAACTTTAGGTAAACATCAATTTGTGTGCGTTCTAACTGAAGTAAACCCTATGATTAAGAAAATGATTAGCCTAACACCCATCCGAATATTAATAGTACACGCATTGCAAAAATATTTTGGTGCACTTATCTGCATACAATAGGTCTTTTTTGTTTGCCATTGAAAGGAGCTTGGCAGAGGCAGCACCGGCGAGGTGTGGAACACGGTCAGACAGGGGACAAAACCGAGGGGGAAAGTAACACCAGCCTCGTCTCCCATTGGCTACCAAGCTGTATTCATACGCTGCCAGGAACTTCCCATCAGCTCTCTTCCCTGTGTTCAACGATGAGATGTCAATCTGCTCCGGCCTGCTGTGTGCCCTTGGACAGGACGGGAGATCTGCTCTGAAATACAGTTAGTCAGCCAAAAACACACGCAGGCTTCTACTAAGACTAAATTTATTTTCATGAGGTGCGATCTTAGTGCTGAGCAGATAAACAATGGGGCGTCCTGATAGCCAAATGGTAAAGGCGCATACAACTGCAGCGTCGGTTCTGTCCCAGCTGGGGAACCTTTGTTGTGTGCCATGCCCCTTTCTTCTCCCTCATTCTGTGTCTGCCTCTGTTACTTTCCCTAAAATCCATCTGTGGAACAACCCAAGAATTCTCTCTCCTCTTAACTGTTAACTCCTGTATAGTGGCATGAAGTCCTAAAATGCTTTCAGCATAATGATAGTAATTATCATCAGAGGAGATTTCACATTTGAAATTACAGTTCTTCAATGAAACTCATAATTTTTAGAGGAGTTATTTATCTTAGGAATGTGTCTTCTTCACAAACCGCAGCTTGGGGTTTTAAGGCCTGGCTGGGTGCTTCATACCAATTCTGAATTTCAAAATATGATGAGTACATACTGTAATTTCAATGTTGTAAAATGTTACATCACTGATTCGGGGATGGGGGCATGTGTTACGTTGTCCAATACTAGAATTCTGTGTGAGAACTACAGACGTCTCAAAGATACCTTCACATACTCATCCATTAATAATATGGTAAGAGCTCGCAAAGAGAAAGGAACATTACTTTGATTTAAAATATAATTTTAAGATTTCTGGGTAGACGATAACTGCTTGTTTTTCCATGTGATGGAGATGGCTAAACATTTCGCCGGATTATTAACGACCATCATACCTGCTCATAACGTCATAAAAATACAACCACGTTACTTTTAACATCCAAATCAGCCAAACTATGTCTTTTTTTAATTTTTAATTTTGAAAGTGTTTTCCATCATCACACAAACAACAACTACACAAAAAGGAAATAAGGGAGAAAACAAACAGGTGGCAGGCTGCTTGGGTAATCACTGGAACTGAACACAGGTGTTTGCCCTGACAAAGCTATTAATAGTAATAACAGCTGAGTTACTACCTTTTGAGTTGATGCCTGTGGTATAGCCGCTGTCTAATGTTTTCTCTTTACATACAGTGTTTGCCATCTCTAGTTAGTAACATGCACAGCAAGTCTGCTGTTTTATCAAAAAGGACACTGCCAGTGAAATTCAATCACTGGGTGTAGAATGCATCCAAGTCAATTAAAACTAAATCTATGCAACTGCTGAATTAAAATCAAGAGACAATGGCCAAGTAAGATAAATAAACAGGCTTCCTTACAACACATTTACTGCCTGAAAGTAAATTATCCTCCCGTTTATTCTGTCTGAACATGAGCCGGATGAGTGGAGGTGTGGGCCAGCCTGTTAGCAGAGGAGGCTCTGTTCACTCTTTCTGTCACACCATCATTACCATATGGTTTGAGGTCAACGCCTGGCGGTTGCTTTCACTGAGTATTTGGCATAATTCAGATTCCAAAAAAACCAGACTGTTTGTTCTATACCAGACTAAATGAATGCTTTTTTTTTTATTTTAGAGAATTAGTTTTTACAGATCTGGCTTCCTTTATGGAAGAGCTACAAAATAAATACCTGAATGTCAGTGCACCTGACGGTCTAGTCGCTCGTGTGTAGCCGAAATAAACAGCTGGTGAACTCTTCAACAAAGGCAAATGTGTAAGATTAGTGAAATAGCCTGCAGGCTGTGAATAATGTTGCATGCTCATGCATGTCTTTGAAACTGTCAGTACAGCCATTGTTGGGTTTTCTTACATACAAAGTGCCCCCTCTTTGATGTCGGTGACAACACGTCCAATGTGTCCTGTCTGATGAAGTCTGCAACAAGTTAGGGTCCAAGAGTTTGCCAAACGGTGCGCTTGTAATATGGTACGGTTGTATCACGGCAACAGCTAGCACAAAATTCCTCCGTCAGTTTTGTGTGTTCTTTTTTAACCCTACGCTGACCATGCAGGAGTACAGTCCTTCAACCTGCTCCTGCTTGAAACAGAATCCTCCACAGGCCAGATCCCTGCTACAGCCATAATTCAAACCGCAGTTATACCCAGTCATGTGCAATAATTATGTGCTTCCATTCCTGTTCATCCCAAATATCCTTTTTAGGCCTAACATGATCTAAAGCCTTACCTAAAAGCATGAAGACTAGCACAGTTTAGCAATGGTTTAGTGCCAAGTTGCTATTGATTTATAGGGAAGAGGGAGACATAGTTTTGGCCTGGGTTTTGTGCCAGGTCTCCAGTGTTTCACAGCAGGAAAGGAGGCCCTGCGCCTATTGAGTGCCTGACCTCCGAGGACAGCCGAGCACTCGGCTCCAACAGTCCACAGAGTTACAGCTGTGTACTGCTTTCCACAAAAAACTGTTTGTCTGAAATCCTCCAGCAAGTAAGCCGGGAAATGTTTGTTTTATTCGTGTGAATGCAAAGATTAAACATGGTCATAAATGACCAGATTACAGTATTTAGAGAATGTTAGCGGTTGTAGCTTATTGCACTATGCCAAGAGAAAAAGAAGAGAGCGGAGGGTGAAATGGATGTCTGTTGTTTTATGTCACAATAGTGTGCTCCCTTTGACAACAATGCCTCTTGTGTTTACCTTTGGTACCAACGACTTGCCATTAAAATGTAACTGGGGCTTACAGAATAACTCTCTCTGTGAACTATGAATGCGCCATTCTGTTCCCCACAAGATATGGTACTCCAAGGCCGGAAGACACAGAGAAGTTGGACATTAATCACCTGCATTAGCTAATAGCACAACAGTTATGGTGCCAGTTGAGAGATAGGACTTTGTAATCTTGACTCCAGAAACGTCTCGAGCAGTAGTTCAAAGTTCCTTTTAGGTCCCACGTCTTGGGAGGCCCTTTATAAACAAGCTGATAACACTGGGTGGGAAAGTTCCTCTGTATTTCACACAGTCACTCTGTCCCCCTGTTGAGATGACAGCACAATGTCTGTGTATTCTTTTTCCACTGGCTTTATAAATTCCCAGGGAAAGCCTTCAGTTACAGCTTCCTCTCTATTGTTGCACTTTTTCAGCTGCACCCATCACATCCCTACAAAGTGGGCAAAGGCCCAAAAACCATAATCTCCCAGGCTAAAGTTGGCACAGTGGCCTGGACTGTAATACTTGTTTTGATCGCAGGTATATGTGAAGGGGACTAATATCTCAAACCGGCGCAGTTGTAGTGTCTCACTTCACGACTTCTCAATGACACCTCGACTCCATGTAGCCTAATCTAACCCAACACACAGGGCACAGTTGTCTTTAGCAGCAGCATTTTTTGGAAAAGAACATCCTCCTGCCACATTACATGGCTGACAGTATTTCGAGGGTGTAGTCGGTCGGCTACATCGGTCGCATGTGTAAAGATCGGGGTCTGGGTCAACCACTTCGACCTTTTTCACACAACACCGATCGGCAAAGGCTACAGGCTAGGGCTGAGACATTAGCATAAGACAACAAGCGGTACTGTCGATAGTCGCATACCTGAGTGCCACCACTGTGTCACTGGGAGCCCAACTGGCGAGAAACCCCAACGTTAGAGTAAGTATTTGACCGGAGCACCGCTACACCACAGCTTTTCGACACATTTACTTACCAGATAATCCATGTACTATCGCTGACCAGTCACAGCAGCACGAACTGGCTTTGTAGTAATCCCGTTTTTGCTTCAGTGAGTCCAAAATGTTTATGAATTTGGCCACACGTCGCTTTGTATTCCCCGCCTTTCGACAGCCACAGCAAAATAAAAAAGCAGCCTTTGGTGGGTTCAAAAGCAGGATTTCTTTCGCCGTCCTCTTCACCAGTGAGACCAGTTTCAGCACAGAAACGACTGATGTTGTTTATAACGACGAGGGCCGCCGGGTTCGTGTGCTTTTTCGGAATAAACAGCCCCTCGTCCACCGGCTGACTTCCAATTTTTATCACACAATTATCAGTTGAGTGTTTGGTTGAGGAAACTAGCGAAGCCTACAACGCTACGTCACGCACGTCGTTTCGGGGACGTAGCGTGGTCACATGACCAAACACATGGTGGCTATTTTCATTCTGAGCTGGAATCGTTGCTGAAACGGTCTTTGTTCAAATCAACTTTTCTTCATTTTAAGAGGGAATTGCCAAACAGCCGACACACACACACACACACATATAAATATATGTATGTGTGTGTGTGTAATTTGTGGGTCTGATGTGTTCACGGTCTCACATCGCCATGTAGAGGAGACTTTGTCACGTCTCCTCATCAGTGATGTAACACACCATGTGTTATATGTGTCAAACCTTCTGTCTCTGTGTGGATTTTATTCATTTATATGTATTATTATTGTATTTTATCTTTTTGTGAAGCATTGTTAAGAAACGCGCTACATAAACAAGGTTTGTTATTATTATGTACAGATGTGTAGGGTTAAATCGTAAAACATTGCAGAGGTGGCACAGCTGTAGCGGTGTGATGTTCAAGGGAAGAAGGCAGTCTTTCTTGTAAACTGGCAGTGAGACTGAAAGATCATCTGGAACTCTAATAGGCCTATTTCCTTCCTGAATATATACATAGATGAACTTTATTCATCCCGAGGGAAATAGTTGTGCAACAGTTGCAGAACAAAGTAGGAAACATTGCAAATATAAGTAAGTATAAAAATATCAATAAACATATATCCAAAATCCAAAATATATGCAATGCCAAAAATGTTAACATGGCACAATAAACTTTATTTGTATAGCACCTTTCAAACATACAACGAATTGAAAATAACAGACCAACAAATTAAAAGGTGACAAGCACAAACATGAAAATGCAATAAAACAGGTTGGGGGGGAAATCTAACCTTCGGGATTATTCTATAAAAGAAAGGCTACTTTAGAGAAAAAATAAAAGGGTGGGCCTTAAGTTATTTCTTAAAGTGAACACAGGGTTATCTAGTTATACCAAAACGTATTGCACCACTAGGTGGCACTGTATTGAATAGAAATTGCCTCTTTTATTTTGAAAGAGTAAACCCACACCAACCTAAATAATCGGACCCTGTGTTTATACGATCATGCAGTTTCAGTTTTCCACAGGATTATCTTGCTTGAAGTGGCACAAAATGCAGGAGCCTCTAATACAACACATTACACAATGCATAATGAATGAAAGGGGGACGACACAGTTCGCACAAACACAGTTCAATGTCAAATACTGGTTCCTCTGAAGCACGCAGGCCTGACCACAGATACTACAGAGAGAAATACTGTGATGCGTTAATGTGTCAGGTGTCTAAATCTAAATTAAAAACTGTTCTCCTGAACCTTTGATTGATTGGTTTCTCTACTGTACTTTTATTTCCTTTGTTGCATTTGGGGCAACTTACAACTTATGTCTGTACTGTAACTGTATTTCTCTATATCATATGTATTTTATTTCATTTTGTGGATTTTATTTTATTTCATTTCATATTTAAACTTGTTTTATTCTATTTTAAGTGATTATATTCTATTTTTTATTGCTTATGCTTTTCTCTGTAAAGCACTTTAACTTGAAATGTGCTATATAAATGAAGCTGCCTTGCATTGCCTACTGTATTCTTCCAGGAAGTGGGCTGTTTTTCTCTGAAAAGAGCCACATAAAAGGAATCGAACGTCAATTGAAGAGGCTAAAGAGGTGTGACAGTATTACTAACTTACTTGTAAGGACAATGTTAATCTGACTTTACTCTCATTAACAGTCTGCACAGAAATACCTCTTTGGACTTGAAAAGCCACAATACCAGATAGGACCAAATTAACAGGACAAACATTTGCAAGAATGATCTAGTGGGAAGCAAACACAGAGCCCAGACAAAGCAATTATCTGATCCTGATTAGAGGAACGGCATAAATAAGAAGTCTGCTAACGTGATGCAAGCTGCATACTGAAGCAAATTATGTTCCCTAAGGACCACACTCAAGATTTCATTTGCTGTGCGATAACGGAAATCTCCCTGAACACAGTTAAGTGGAAGGCCAACTGGATGTCCTCTGCACAGGTCTGACGGTTATGGAGGATGTCGAGAAGATACAAACATACTTATTGCATTTATTTTAATAGGCAGAATATATAAGCATGTGTACATTTAATATAGTAGTGTTTTCTTCTTCGGGACATCTGACCCAGTCAAACGTGAGAGGAGAGACCTCTGGTGGCCTCTAGTAAAATGCTATGGTGGTTGAGTTAAACAGTGGATTACATTTACATTACATTTATTTGGCTTTTGTCCAAAGTGACTTAAAATGTTCCCATACACACACACACATCAGGAGCCATTTGGAGTTCAGTGTCTTGCTGAAAGACATTTTCACAAATAAACAGGAAGAGCTATAGGGACCAGCCCAAAACTGGCCTGCCCTACCACCTGAGCTACAGGTGCCCCCATGGTTTACATGATTATCATAGATCACATTTCATAATTTTGCTTAATTTAGGTGAAAATGTGACAATAAGCAATACGTTCAGATGCATTGTTGAACGTTTTAAGTACTTTAAGAAACATTAGTTTGTATTCACAATAATGATTTGAACCAAACTCTTTCTTGATTCAGATTTGTATTGCTATCATTACTATTATGTTAAGATAATGTAAAGAATTCATAGTCCTTGTCTTTGAAAAGCTTCCAAAAAGAAAAGCCACAAGGGGGCAGTATCTACCAGAGTAAAGGGCGCATCATCACTATAGGCCATAGTTGTGTTGCCCAGAATTCATCTTCCCAAAGGAAATGATCTGTTGATGTAACAGGATGTCTACAAAACACATCATGGATGGTTGAGGTTATTCATATATGTCTTTGAGTAAATAAGAACGATTACTTTGAGCCATGGTGTCCAAGCAAAAACTCATTTGGATTTCATTATAGTCTATATTAAAAGAAAACAACTTTCAGTTTAGGGGTTTGCGTTATTCTTGTCGTCTACAATTACAACCAGTATGTGTAAACATGCAAAGGTCACCACCAAAGTTGTCTCAACTCTCCACCAGAGAGTTGAATGCAGTCAGAAGACAACAATTTCTATTGATGATCTATTTATCTATAATAATATGTAATATGCCATTTTCATACTTAAAAAATCCAACAGATCAGAAGGAGTCTGTGTTTCTGTAACAATTACATTCTTTATAGGTAAAATAAACTTTGTATAGCTCATAGGACACTAAAACTCTGCATTTAAATCAATGGTTATGAGTTTGTTGGCGGCTCCATAAGGCAGGTTTTACAGACTGCCATCCCTGAACCTGTTGACGTAAGAATCCTTCCTGCAACATGATTAGACCATTAAAATGAATGTCTAAACTATTAAATTTAAATGATCAAATGAAACTTTATCAGTATAAATTCATATTATTATCACCATGAAAAGGATCCTGGAACAGGATTTTAAATATTTAGATGGTCAGGAGACTCTTCCTGTGTTATTGGGTTTTTATTGTGTTCATGTTATATGTTTCTGTGCTGCTTTGTTGCAAAAATAATTAATTCTAGTGGGAAAATAAAGATCTGAACACATCTCATAAAATAGAGTTATTTACTGGTATTAACAAACTCACGTCCACCACACACAAGCAAGGATTACTGTTTGTGTGTCCTTTGTAGCTGTACCTATTTCTTTGGAGGGCTTTGTTGACTCATTTAGGGTTACCGGTGGAGACAGAGACTATAACAGAATAAAGACATTTAGCCTTTCATGTCTAGGACAGAATATCTGCCTGCTCAATAGAGATCAATAGATGTATTTATGTATTAAAGGTTATTTACAGATCATTGATTACATAACACTGGACTGGAAAGGGGACATTTACAGTAAATGATTATGCTGGTATGAGGGTTGAACCATCATGCCGTCAACCTGTCAGCATGATGTCAGCGTGTAAGTGACATTCCTATCCCAGGTTAATCTGACACCCAACCTACCACCTGCATTCTTATCGTAAATTGCTATAACAGGTGGGGCTTCGTGACTATGAACAGCGTATTGGCCTCACCTTTACAATACTGTACAATTCTATGGTGGCTGTAGCTACCACTGAAGACACTGAGATCATGTGCTCTGTATTTTTTTTTCTCGTGGGCATTTCTAAAATTGAAATCTTTAATTTATAAAGGGTTCATTACTTTTCCCACTAGAATCGAGCCCCTTGGAGTGTGGAGAAGGCTTTGAAATAGCAGTTAGATGCTTTAGATCTTATTTTGTGGAAATAAAAGATATAATTTAAATAATATATGTAAAAATCTATTTGAGGACACATGACCTCAGTGTATATAACATCTAGGAATAGCTATGGCCCTGTGTTACCACATTAGTCCTAATGAGTTGAATTCCTGTATGTTCAGGGCCGTAACTTCCATGAGGACATTGAGGTCAGGCTCTAAGTATTTTGGGGAATGTGAAGGTTTTAGCAACCTGTCACTATGTGTGACTACACTCCGCTGCAGTATGCCAGATAGTGTGATGGACAACATAAGAAAACACAACAGGACAACAGAAAGCGTTTTTGATGTAGTTTAAAGATAATCTTCACAGACGTCATATATGATTAACATAATAAAATGAATAGTGTATCAATAAAAATATACATACTAATGATTTTTTAAAACTATATATATATATAATTGTAATCTCACCGGTTAGTCATTATTCTAACTAACCTCCAGCCCCCAAACGTATTAATATACTCGAGTAAAATCAATATCACTCTATTCAAATAAAGTATTGCCTTTAAAGTTTTACTAGCCTACTTTAAATGTATGTAAGTATTGCCAGAATATTGTACTTAATGTATCAAAAGTAAAACAGGACAATAACCCCTTTCACTTGAATATTATTATATATTATGTTATTGAGCCACTTTTAACATTTAATTAGCGACTGTCTGTTTTTTTTATATGTATAATCTTAATCTTAAGTGTAACTAAGAACTGTGGGTTTCAGATAGACGGATTGTAGTGAAAAGTACAATATTTTGCCTCTGAAATGGGAGTGAAGTATAAATCATTAGAAGCATAAAATGGAAATGAAATTCCCTCAAAATTGTCAGTATTGTAAATGAGTCAAAATCCACCAGTGGCAAAAAAAAAAAACCCCACTTGTTATACATCAAACTCATATGTAAGACTCATGACCTCAGTATTGTTAAAGTGTGTTAGCATTAGCAGCGTGTAATGACGAGGCTTTACCTTTTCACCTGTTGTTTCCCTGCTCATAACACGACTCTTCTCAAATGGGACATGCCGTCCTGACAGGCTGGTAAGACTGGTCTGTGGTGTGTTTTGGGGTGTGTGTGTGCTGCACTCAACAAGTTTGGAGAAGCCTTCTTGTGGCGCTCACGGGCGTTTGATTTGTGTTGTCTGGGTGGATCGCAGCATCTCGTGGCTCCGCCCTCGATTATTCAGCCTGCTCGACGTGCGGTTGCTGCGCAGCGCGTGAAGACAGAAGCCTCCGACTCGGATCAGAGGGAGACTGGAGGAGACCAGATTAGTGTTCGTTGTAGCGGAAAATACGTTCGCTCCAGTTTCACACACTGCAACCTCTGGATTAAAACCCACCGCAGATTTCCTCTCGGGTTTGGTCAAGAGGAGGGACCGCGCGGAAAGGGGATATTAACTGGGTTTTCTCACACCGCGAGAAGTTTGTACGCGGAGTTTCAAGTGTAGTCTCGGGTGGGCTGACTGAGCTAGTCTGGCTGCCCGCTGCGCGCCCCCCCTGCCCCGGCCAGCCAGCCATAAGTTAGCCCGCTGTCCCGGTCGTCTTCCAGCTGTGGTGGTGAATCATGGCGCTCAGAGCCAAGGCGCTGTACGACTTCAACTCCGAAAACCCCGGGGAGGTGTCGGTGAGGGAGAACGAAGTCCTAACTTTGTACAGCGAGCACGACATTGACGGCTGGTTCGAGGGCTCGAACAGCAAAGGGGAGAGGGGACTGTTCCCCGCGTCCTACGTGGAAATCCTGAGGAACGACGCCGCCTCAACATTAAACAACAACAGCTGCAGCACATCTGGGGACACTTACCCGGACTCACGGTACGCCAACATCCCGTCCGGAGGGTTCGACGGCTCTCAGAATAAAGTGGAGAACTTTCCAAAAAAGTCTCCGCCAGGTTTCCCTTCCTTCTCGGCCCCCACGCAACAGCAGCAGCATCAGCAGCAAGCTTACCAGCAGCCCAGCCAAGGGAGCGACGATGACTGGGATGACGACTGGGACGACAGCTCTACTGTTGCCGATGAGCCAGGGACCGCGGGAGGAAGGTACCGTGACTTTGAAGGCAACGGGCCATCCACGTACAGAGTGTCAACATCCTCAATGTCAAGGGGGAACGCACAGCAAGCCAGGAGCTCTGCCACAGTCAGTAGGAACCTGAACAGGTTCTCAACCTTTGTGAAGTCAGGAGGAGAGGCGTTTGTGCTCGGGGAGGCAGCAGGCTTTGTGAAGGATGGGGATAAGATCTGCGTGATAATGGGTCAGTATGGTCCCGAGTGGCAGGAGAACCCGTACCCGTTCGCTTGTACAATCGACGACCCCACTAAGCAGACCAAGTTCAAGGGCATGAAAAGCTACATCTCCTACAAGCTGACGCCCACGCACACCCAGAACCAGGTGAACAGGAGGTATAAGCACTTCGACTGGCTGTACGCTCGGCTGGTGGAGAAGTTCCCCGTCATCTCAGTGCCGCACATCCCGGAGAAGCAGGCCACGGGGCGCTTTGAGGAGGACTTCATCTCCAAGAGGAGGAAAGGCCTCATATGGTGGATGAACCACATGACCAGCCACCCGGTCCTGGCCAGGTGCGACGTTTTCCAGCACTTCCTCGCCTGCAGCAGCACGGACGAGAAGGCCTGGAAGCAGGGCAAGAGGAAGGCAGAGAAGGACGAGTTGGTCGGAGCCAACTTTTTCCTCACAATCAGCACCCCCGCAGCTCCGCTTGACTTCCAGGAGGTCGAGAGCAAAATCGATGGATTCAAGACGTTCACAAAGAGGATGGACGACAGCACCCTGCAGCTCAACGCCACTGTCAACGAGTTTGCCCGCAAGCAGATCAGTGGCTTTAAGAAGGAGTATCAGAAAGTGGGGTTGTCGTTCAAGGTGCTCAGCCAAGCCTTTGAAATGGACCAGCAGGTGTACTCTGTTGGACTCAACCAGGCCATCTCCTTCACCGGGGAGGCGTATGAAGCCATCGGAGAGTATTTTGCTGAGCAGCCCAGCAAGGATCTCGACCCCATCACGGATTTGTTAGCTCTTTACCAAGGACACCTGGCAAACTACCCAGACATCATCCATGTCCAGAAAGGTAAAATAACAGCACTGACATACACATAAATAAATAAAAAAGCTCTCACTGATTTATCATTCTGTAAAATGTTGCTTTCTCAGCAGCCAAATTCTTTTTTATGTTGTTTGATTTATGACATCAGGACACAGATTGTTGCCAACCTTTTAATGACTATTAAAAACAATTCTTATTCAAATAATAAAGCCAACAAGCGGAACAATAAAGGCAATATATAAAACACACACACACACACACACACACAATTCAAATCTCACTAAAACATGTCTGTTTAATTGTTTCACAAGAGAACATTTAAAATTTGCCTATACATGTGAAACTAAACAACATAGGACCTGTGGGATCATAAATCCAGTTGGCAAGCCTTACTCTTTACCACAAGTTTGGCTGCAGTACAATTAACAGGTTTTAAAGTAAAGAAATAAGCGTGTTTGCTGGCCGTAAACAAGATAAACAATGTCATTTGTGTTAAGTCCTTTTAGTTGTTAGACAGCAGTCAGGTTACAACTAGAGCTTATGTCACTTTGCAAAACAAATCAGCCGTGTTTGCATTTGGAAATCGGTTTACACACCTCTGCTATTGTTTGTGTCCCACCTGCTGAATCATTGGGCAGCACCCATTTGGCTGTATTGGATTTTCCATTACGGATGAAGTAATAGATATCAGTGCTCTGGAGACGGAGAATGTCCTGCTCGGCTTATCCCTCGCGACACAGACGCAAAATAAGAATTGCAGCTGAATCCTCCACAAATTATTGTCCACGTTTTTTTGGGGGGGAGTCTTTGCACAGAAAGTCAATGTTATACTAATCTAGGCCATCCTCCTACATGACCCGTAGCCCAGTGATTGTTCTCATTGTGTGGCAAAATGTCACTCGCATGAGAGGCAACACTGTTATGCAAGAAGCACGGCACTGTAGCGCTGCCTGTGTTCAGAGAGAAGCTCTCACTGCTGTTTACCATGTGTGTCTACAGTTGCTTCCTTGTGATGGGAAAGCAAAATGATCATCTAAAGTAAGCATGCAACGCTAACCATACCGCTCCTCTGTGTACTGAGGGTTATATCTCACTGACTGCTTTCTGAAATGTAAGTCTTTGCAATCACTGACAACTGGAAGTTGAGAACTCTACCTGAAACAGTGCCACGTGGGACACCATGTAGGACAAGGGCACATATACAGTTGCAACATTAGAGGATGATGTGAAATAATCCGTCTCATTCCATGAATTATGTTCAGTCCCAGTGCTCTAACTTACTAAAACGCCTCTCGGATCAGGATGAGAAAATAATCTTTTCATCCCCAGTCCCCCGTGGTGTCCAGAATTTCATTTACCAGATACATGGATCCAAAAAAAATGACTTTCAAACCATAACCTGTGAAAGTGACTCGGTAGAGCCACAACTTAACTTTAGTATTTTGCTGGTGACTCGTGTTAACTCGCCGCCTTCGCAGTGGACATCTTGGTTTATCGTTTGGGTTCCCTTACAAACACACTGGGCCCATTCAGTCCACAATAGACAACGCTGGGGAAACAGGACAGACTGTGTTTAGGCTGCACTGGGATACTAACACTTCACCAGTCAGCTCAAATCAAGTTTGCCACGTAGGCCACGCGCAGCCCAAATAAGGTGACGCAGCCATTTACACAGTCTGGTGTGATAAGCCCAGCCCAGTTCAACAGATGAGAAACTCTGATATGATGCCGCTCGTGGAAGACCTTGCTGCTGGCGCAGGGCTGAGAAAAGATGACAGAATGCGGTGAAACAGGGCTTCGCAGGCAGGAAGCAACGCTGACGGGAAAGCCAGAGAACGCAGCAGATGAAAGGACAGCCACGTGCAGCATATTGAAACCAAAATGACTTTGATCTCTTTTCTTGGTTTTAATGGACTGAGGCTGTTTCATTTCTCAATTTATTTTGAGTCCGGTTGAGCTGGTCTTTTTTTTTTGCATTCGTTTTTCTCTTAATCATTATACAAGCGAAGAACCTGTTCCCAATTTCATTCTATTTATAGGACAAGTCAAATGATTTATCCTCTGTTACAAACTCGGTATGTGTAAGCCGCTTGGCCTGTTCTATGGTCTATTCTGCGCCTCTATCTCCAAGAAGCTATAAACATTTATTATGCATCATGGTAGTGACAGTGATGTGTCGGAGCCTGCATTACATCAAATATAATACATAAGTGCCCTCGTTCAAGACAACTAATAGGCAGCTTATTACTAATTGCCTAGGCTCCATGTTTCCAGGGGGCATTAAATGCAAATAGTACTGCAAAGGTACTCGTTAAGGTTTTTAAGGTAACTGTTAACTCTGCCGCCAAATGGCTGTAATTAGGGAGAAAGGTGCGAGAAAGAATAGGTGTTTTTTAATCAAGCCGTAAACACAGAGAGACAATACAGTGCAGCTGGGAGCTTAAATGTACACCAGACATGGACATGTTCTGCATTTGGCCTTTTGTCTGGCCCTTAT
This sequence comes from Nannoperca obscura, assembly GCA_036024295.1. Classification (NCBI taxonomy): domain Eukaryota; kingdom Metazoa; phylum Chordata; class Actinopteri; order Centrarchiformes; family Percichthyidae; genus Nannoperca; species Nannoperca obscura. The sequence goes on along the minus strand of JAVQJL010019981.1, from coordinate 19,290 downwards.
TCAACCTTTGCCTTTCTTTCAGTCTCTCATATAGTTAAGGAAATGCTTCCTTCTCCATCCCTTTGTGTGGCTACCCCGTCAGTTTTTATACTTGTGCTATTCTGGTGTTACAAAGTGAGATTTATTGTTGTGTTCACCCAGTCAGTCACCCGAAGAGAGGCTAGGCCACATCCTTTGCTGTCATTAACCAGAGTACTAGTTTCCACAGAAGAGGTGGTCACACAGAAACTCACTGGGCCAAGTAGGTCAGCTGAGAGTGAAAGATGTTAAGAATCACGATTTGAAGACAGTCAGAAAGTCAAATGGTTGCGCCAAAAGAGCAGGTTGAGGCTAATAAGCTTGGTCATCACCCCTATCTAAGAGGTTATCTCTTGAGGCGGTCTTGCAGTCATATCACTGTTGCTCTGTTTAGGAGAAACCTCGCTTGTCAGTCTTATCAGCGGCTGGATTCCATTTTTAGCTCTCTGTATCTCATCAGGACCTCAGACACCAGGCAGGTTTTTATTCGACCGTGACAAGTGAAACGCGAGCTTTCCCACAGAGGGACACTGAACATCACCCTATTGATCTCCACCTCTCCACGGACCCCATTAGCCATTAGCGTGGAGCTTGAGTGGGAACAATAACATCACATCTGGCTTTGCTTTCAAAAATTTATTGAGCTTCACATCCTTTATTTTTGTACCTTTTTTATTTTTGTCCTAATCGGATATTGGGCCTTTGTCTTGACAGCATTACGTTTTTTTGTTCCTTCTAATTTTAAGCTCTTGAGAAAGAGGAAGGAAAGGAGGTCTAACGCGAATGCTCACTGTCCGAAGATAAGGTTGATTCGGTTTGGCAGATTATTAAAGGAGCTACGATTGGTTTTCTTTAAGTAAAGAAATTAAAATTGAAATGCTTTTATTCAGCATTGCTCCAGCTTTTTCCTGCACATTGAACATGAACATTGCAGGCTAAAACCGGTCCAGCAGCTCATGAAGAGGTGAAAACACATCTATATTCTTATCACAGATCACACGTCTACTTGTCAAGTGGATATTGAAATGCCACCAGTTACGCTGCAGCAAGTTCTTGTTCAAACACTTGCTAAGTATTGATCATGCCCACAGTGCTTCTTCAAGAAAAAACATGGTGTTAACTTTAGAGCATGTTATCACTTTAGCTCAAATAATACGGCACCACGAACTCCTACACGGAATTTACAAGTAATGGGTTTATTCAGTAGCAATGAATGCTCAGAAAAGTCTTTATCAGACTCTCGAAATAGACAATTTTCAGGGTAGAGCAGTGATTGTCCTCAAACACAGTTGTCTGTTTGTCTAATCCGTTTTCTTAAAAGCAAAGACTGCACATGGAACACAAATCCAGCAGGAGAGGAAAGTAAGCAAAAGCCTATCTGTGGCGAATTAAGAGTAGGTTTTTAAGTAATTAAGTTGATGAACTGCTGTTTGGCTTGGCCTACTTTCCCCTCATTTTGACTTGATTTCTGCTTCCTCCTTCCCTTCACTAAGTGCTGTATTTTGTCTGATCTCATCACAGTTTTATCACCACGCGAAGTGATAAAACAATGGCAGGCAAGTAAGGGAAAGCATCACTTCAAAAAGATGTCAGGTTTTTCTGCTGAGTCAGCCTCCCAGCTGACGCTCCCTCTGTGTAAACGCCGCGCGTCTGTCTGATATATTGTTTCAGGCTTATTTAAATGTCCTCTAACGCACCAATGGATGGCCGAGGTGGTGGAGTGATGGGATGGGGATTGCCGTTGTGCTGTTCAGGTCACAGGCCTCGCGGTAGCTCGGTGTTGTGTAACCGGGGATTACGTAAGAGCAGAAGCCGCTGCCACCGGGGAGTCCAGGAGGGCTCGGTGCCGCCTCCGTGCTCCCTGGGAGGACTTCATCTGCGTTTGTCAAGAGTTTTTCTGATTTACAGTGTGACACAGGCATTGTGCTGCGAACCTCATTAATCACTGTCGATGATGCGGGGGTCGGGCAGTAAGCAGTCGCTCTATATCTTCAATCTCCATAGGTTTGCATTAACGCATATGCATTACGTGTCACTCAGAAGCAGTTGTACAGCAAGTAAGCAGATGCAGTGTGGCATGAGGGAATGATCTAAACGAGGATCTGTTGACTGTAAAAGAACGCCCCCCCCGCACACTGTCGATCACTTATGACAGTAAATGAAATGTCTTCAGATTTCAGACTGTTGCTTGGACAAAACAAGCATTTTGAAGACCTCACGTTGATCTCTTGTGATGGGCATTTTCACATTTTTCTGACATTTTATAGACCGAATTAATCTCAATTAAGTGAGAAAATATTCTGCAGATGAATCAATAACGACAACGATCGATATCTGCGGCCCTGCTTGACAGACTGTATCTTATTGGTGGTTCTGTTTTTGCAGCCGTGCAAAGCTTACCTGCAGCAGCTGTGGGGAAAAAATGTACATTACAGTTTGCTGACACCATCTTCTATGACTGAACTCTTTCCTTTCTCATAAAGTCTCCATGGTAACAATTCTTCCTCCTTAGTCCATTAGTGAGCTTTAAAACGCAGGAAGCCAGAGACCTTTAAAGGTTCAGTAAACACCTTTGGGATTGGCATTTAAGTCTTTGGACAGTTGTGTTTGTTCCCGTCTCTCTCTCGCTCTCTCTCTTCCCCTGTTATCTTTACCTCTCTTTCTGTCATGTTCAGTCTGTTGTGCATTAGAGGAATTTCAAAGATCTGGGTTAAACTGCATCTGAGGAAGCCACAGCCAGAAGGCAAACTGAGCAGATTTTAGAGGGGGGATGGGCTAAGACATGTCTTTTTGGGGCAATTCTGTCAGCATATTTCCTCGCTCTGCGGGTTATATATAGCCTTACATGTTGAGTGTTGAATTTTTGTGAACTTTAAGAGTGCAGGGTTAGGTCAGTAAGTCTTCTGTGGTCTCACAGGAAGGAAACACGCAGGCTCAATCAGACTTTCAACAGATGACTAAGCTCACGCAACGACTTGAAAATCCCATGACAGGCCAATACGGGACGTTTCGCTGCATGCACAAGGACACAAACCTCACCTTCACGCCCCGCCCTAAAGCCAATGCTCCGAGATGACGCTGTCTGTCAGCTGGTTATGCCTTTGAGTCACACCCGTCTTACTAATCAAATGTCAGAAAATGTTGATCTTCTAAACCACAAGAGAAAGCTACCTGGAACACGGAGAAGCAACAAGTTCTCACAACTGAGAAGCGGAAACAAGGACATTGAATAATATACTTGATGTAAATAATAAGGCTTCTGGCTTTACCACATGCTTCTTCTTAGAATACCACAGGGGCTGTAAAGTTCATTTAAAAAAGGGGAAACGTTTGAAATGTCCCCTCCTCGACTTACAAATCAACTTTTAACAACTTTTAAGAACTTGGTGTAGGCAAGAAACCGTTCTTTCTTTTGTCTTAGATTAGAGCTGTGATATGTAAACATTTTGAAGTAGTTGGATCAGAAAGGAAGTCATACACATGTCAGTTTCTCTTGCATTTCAACTGAACACTTATTGCTCATGACATTTCTTCCTTTTTCTCGTTCAGAAAATGTCAGAAGTAGTAAATATCATCTGTTATGACCTCCTGGTGTTTTGACTCTGCCTTCTGCTCCCATCGAACCATCTGTCTGGAAAGTTGTAGGCTAATTTCTTGTTTTGGCAGTAGTATGGCTGAAGGCAGAAGGTTTTTTAAAAAAAAGAAGCAGCAGCAGTGACAGTTCATATGTCACGCCACAACAGTCCACCACAACGTGACGACAACAAGTAGCTCACTGAAAACTCAGAGGTGTCTTACTCTCAGGATGAGTGTGATATGCTCTTTTTTGGCAAGCTGAGAATGAAAAAAGCTGAGCTCAAAAAGCAATTGAACCTCACCCATAACCGCCAAATGACGTGATGGGAAACCTCTTAGCGTTTCCCTGCTCAAAAATGTCCAGCTGCATGTCCCGGGTCAAAAGTCAGCATCCCCACCAGCTAATGATCCACGTGGAAAACAGAGAAATAAAGAAACAGCATCGTTCTTGTTTAAGACTACAAGTATAAAAAGTAAAGTAAAAAAAAAAAAGTTACCCTAAACACTTCCACACAGGGGAACACTACACATTGGATGAACTATCATGAACAGGGCTTTAGTTGTAACCTCACAAAAAAAAAGTTAGCCTTGAAAGTAACTGCAGCTAGCTACTTAGTTGGACATGCTAACATTTGCAGCTTGCGTTCAGATAAACGCATTGTTTGATCTGTTCATTCATTACACTTTTGCGTGTTCTTCCGGTGTTGGACACTCTCTTACTGCAGCCCTGACGTTCGTTGCTTCAACATGCAGAGAAATCCGACGCTTGACAGGCCTCCTGTGCACAGTCACAGTTGCTAAGCTGTTACTGGACAATAGTTATTCGGGGGAAGGGTTTAGCAAACGGTGAATTGCTTAACGATGACATCAGCATTGAAGAATAGCTAAATCTTACATAACAGACTTGTTCACATTTGGTATGAAGTTCATATTATGTCACTGAAATTGCCAACACTCAGAGGTACATGGTATTGGACTGCCAGCAGAATCACCTAAAATGGTTGTTTAGAAATGGCCTTTGAGTTGACATGACGTAATTTCTTGAGAGTCTGGCCTCAAGCACAGACACAGACATGGTTCTCAGGGAGTTTGGAACAAACTATTTTTGGCCACTTCCTTGAAGTTATAAATTTACCTCCAAGCTTTGCTCTTGAATCTTAGCAACAAAGGATATTCAGACGATGAATTAACATCCCTGTGAAATTCAAATGTGTTTAATGGGTTTAATGAAATACACCTCATGTCTTAAGGACGGAACATTGTTTAATGCCACATTTGTTAAAATAGTATCTGGATGATTTTCCCTTTGATTGAACATTGATAAATAAATGGTGTGGGTGTTTTCCATTTGTAAAACATACACTCCCATGAAGCACTTTCATAAATAAACACGAGAACAATTATAAATGTGATCCTGGAACAGATCTTGATTATTATTTTTTCTTCTCCCCAAACAGGAGCCCTGACGAAGGTGAAAGAGAGCCAGAAGCATGTGGAGGAGGGCAAGATGGACCGGGCACAGGCGGAAGGAATCGACGAGCGCTGCAACATCATCTCCTGTGCCACGCTGGCTGAGATCCAGCACTTCCACCAGATCCGCGTGCGTGACTTCAAGGCCCAGATGCAGCACTATCTACAGCAGCAGATCGCCTTCTTCCAGAAAATCACAGGAAAGCTAGAGGAGGCCCTGCAGAAATACGACAACGCGTAATAGATCGCTTGTCTCAGCCCCGTTGGTTTAGACCTTGATGATCACTGATCGTGCACCACCCCCCGGCCAGCCAGTGGAGTTTTTGGCGAACAACAGCCACTACCACACTTTGCTGACTGCTGTTCATGCAGCAGGGAGGGGCATTCAAGGAGATCACGCTCCAGTAATAATGACATTTCAACCAAACCCAGGTTATTGGGGGACTGGATATCCTTGTTTAAGAGAGGACGTGGAATTTAATGAAGTCAGGCCTACTTATAATGCGAACAACTCGTCTCGTGTTTCGAGAATTAGAATCAGTGATAATGATGGTGCGCCACTTGGTCCGGTGCGTGGGTGAATTTAATGTAATCAATGTGATAACCTGCAGAGAGAGAACCTTGTGTCTGCTGCTACCTACACGCCCGGTGCAAGATTTCATATATCAAGTGTTTTTAGCCTTACAAAACCGATTTTGAAGTGACTGCCACTCCACAAGCAGCAATGCTCCAGTGGCTAACACACTGCCTTCTGGGAACACTCAATCTCTTCCTGGTATCTGACTCCTTGGACAAACAGGACAAAATGTTTACAGTCTCCTCGCTGAGCAGCCACTGTCTCGCTGTGCCTTCTGATTTTGTCTCTCTGGTCATTTTTGTTACTAGTTACTAAAAAGCTTTATATACTGTATACGTTCAAACATATTGTATTTGTTTTTTACAAAGCTACACATTTTGCAGTCTTTGAAAAAAAGAAAAAAAGATCACTGTGCTTTGAGGGCAGCGTCTTTTATGGGAGAGGATATTGTTTGATTGTGCCGTTGTTTTCCCCCCCGGTGGCCCCAGGATTGATTTTCAACACTCGCAGTGTGACAAAATCGGGATCAAGAGAGGATGCTTTGACAATAGAAACCCATGCCTTACACATGGCACAGCCAGCACTTGTGCGGATTAAAGCTTGCAGAATTTAAGGGACGAGTATAATGGACACATGCTACGCTGGATACCTGAATGTGTGTCAACAAAACATTGGTTTTCAGGCTTGGTTTTGGGGCAGTGTTCAGAGGCAGGCTGTTAGAGGCCGGAGGGTTCCTCGCCTGTTTTAATAATGCAGCTTTTTTAATAGCACACTTCAAGACAGTTCAACTATACTTCTGTTTTTAACCTTTATGATGTTGGTTGCATTATGAAGGGATTAACATAGAAGCAGAGACACAAAATAAATTCCTCTTTCACAGAAAGCTATTGGTTCGTCCTGTCTATTTTGTCAAATACTGTAAATATGTCACTAACCTTTTCTTATTGCTCACTTGATTGGACCAAATATATCTGATCACCTCAGGCCAGAGCAAGAGCTTGAATACTGTGAAAAAGTTGGGGGGAAAGGGAATAAAGAACTGTGTATGTTCAGACAGGTAATTTCACTTTTACCGGCCCTTCAAAGTGTCTCAGTCATTCATGCTATAGGATTATTCGACCCATGTAATGTGGCCTCCATACCATTTTATAACGGCAGAAAGACAAAGAGAGCAAACTGTGCGGCTCTGCGGGTTTCCTTGGCTGCTTCCCTGGAGGACTGGTGTGCCGTGTCAGTGTTTCATGCTAAGCTCGCACTCTGCTGACGGCGCAGGGTCCGGCCAGCCATCTGGGACATCTGGCCGCTGTTAAAAGTGGCGGAGGGATGACAGAGAACACATAGTGAACAGGAAAAGGTCAAGAATAGCTGGCAGAGTTTCTCATTAGCTGTCATCATCGCCACCTAGATTCAAGGTGCAGAACAGTGCTTGCTGGAGAAGCCTTTTTTCTCCTCGCACAGATGGTCTGATTTGATAGAAAAAAATAATCTCCCTGCACACGTCAACAGTTTCGTCCAACGCTGTCCCTTTGTTTGCCACCTTGAGGCGAATATACAGTGAAGCAATGCAGTGTGATTTTGCCTCGATAAGAATCCGGTTTGAGACATGTGATGGTGAATACCGGATAACAGATAGCAGCAGATTTCATCACCACTGGGTCTTAAGAAACAACCACTCAGTTTTGTAAATATGTTTGTATGTTAATATCTTCCTTCTGGCAGATTATCTATCAAGACCTCCCCCTCTGCTCTGTCCTCATCTGCCACTGCTTGAAACCAGAACACGCAAATACTGATAGAAAATGTTATCAACTGCATATTCTCCTGCCAAGGTATCTAACTGATGGCAAATTTGAAATGCTATTAATTACATGTCCTGTGATACCGCTGAGTATGTGATAAAACAAGACCTTATCTCAAACATTAGAGCCTCTTCGTGTGTGGTTAGTGAATCCACTTCCTAAGGGATCAGCAGATGCCTTTTAATCTCAGCAAGACTAAGAGTCTACAGCCAGCTAGCGGCTCTGTGCGGCTGCACTCACTCAGCGGTGCTTTGAGCTAATGTTAGCATGCTAAGCTAAGTAACACTAAACACAGACTAGCTGTGGCCGATGGGAATGCCATTACTTTTTAAAGTAATTTAAAAGTCAGAGGCTCACCAAAGTCATTAGGATCCATCCTCTGGGCACCATGAATATCTGAAGCCAGTTTCATAGCAATCCATCCAATAGTTGTTGAGGCATTTCACTAAAGAAACAAATACGTCAACATGCTGGTGACGCTAAAGGAAAAGTCTGGGAATCACCAAGATTATCAGTAGTAAAATCCTCACAATATAACGTCATGCCAATCCATCCAATAGAGATATTTCAGTCTGGATTGAAGAGGAGGACAGACCAACAGAGCCACACTGTTAGCATAGCTAATAATATCCCATAATGCCACGCAGGAGTGCAAACTATCACCTTTTCCTTTTCCTTTTCTAGTATTCACTGTTACTCTATGGTTTTCATTTCTTTTTCAGCATGAATTCAACCAGATGCTCACAGCCTTTAGTAATCGTGTTCCTGAGGCCTTCTGTCAGTGCCAGTGCCTGGAGAAATGGGTGCTCCCTTTTCCACATTCTTGCTCTTCCCGGCCCTGAGCTTTGGTTTAGTTAAAACTGATCAATGTTAGGCACACATAGCTCAGAAAAAGGATTCGGTTGAGGATGTTTACACACAGCTACGCTTGCTACATAGGATTGCTGTGACAGTTCGAAATGAACGTAATATTAGATCCACATGGGATAATTATTTTGTCATTGTCTAATGTTCAAAAACACGCAGTGTGCAAATGTTTTGTGTAAGGTCATCATCTCCAGTGCAGTCGTTATTCTGAAAGAAGTGGGGGGGGGGAAATTCTTTCTCACCACAGTGCAGGAAACAACAGCATTCAGACTCAAATTTTTCTTGAGACAGAACAATGTCAGCCGCTGACCACATTCCACAGACATGAACGTCAAGTGTGTGAAACCCATGGCCGCAAGAGCAGCGCCGGAAATACCTTCCAGATGCTGCGGGGGGGGGGGGGCATGACACAGCGTAATCACTGAAGGGGGAAGACTGGAGATACAAGAGATGGAGTGCGATTTTCTTTGGAGGATTTGTTCTGGGACAGTTTGTAATCACAGCATTTCATCTCTAATGAGAAACACCACGTGACCAAAAGAAGTTGTCATCACTGCTCCTGTGAGACTTGGCTCGCTTCCTTTTGGACTGGAATGCACTGAATATAACCCAGAAACATTCTGAACCTTTGCTGTCAGGGTTGTGACGACCCAAAAATGAGAACATCTTGCCGAACCCCTTCCCGGCTGCTCATTTTCTGCTCTCACACAGGGAAAAAGGTAATCTGACAGCATATTTTCACCTCTTCCATAGCTGAATAGCAGCTTTCAATTTGTTTCTTCTACTTTGAGTATTTTTCTGTTTTCATAAGATCTGGTTTGTTTTCCCCCGATTTCAATAGCTGGCACAGAGAAGCAGAACAGTAGTTGAGAGAACAGGGTTTCCCCCTCTAATGACCTGACACTGACGCCGTATTTCACCGCATTGCTTTCATAAGGACTGATTCAGTGTCTCGAGATCCTTGCAAAGATTACGCCCAATTCCTGTTGCACCTTCCCTGTGCAACACTGCAAACCAAGAACCAGAACACCTGTAAAACTGGGAGTTTGGGCAACATTCACACTACTTCATTACATCATTTCACACTAAATGCCATTGTGAGTTTAACCCCGACTTCTTTTTATTGCTTCAGCTGATTAAACATCACGTTATAATGCCAGGAAATGCCCTGAGGCAAACAACAAAGATTTTATCCCATATATATTTCTTCTTGCAATAATACTGTGTTGAAACAGGAAGTGCAAAAACAAATACGAGATTTCTGTTAAAGGGAAATGGTTTGTTTAAAATTGTGGTAGCATATAAAACATGTTGATATTGTAAAGTGTGTTGGAACAGCTGCTGTCCGGCGCTCCCTGTTGCACCAGCAGTAAAGGACTTTATAGTTGCGCTGGTCAAACGTAGATTTAGAGTTGTACATTTTAGCTGTTCTTCCTTTAGTTATTTCAGAATCTACATTGAGGAATTAGGGCTTAAATTCTGTTGTTTCAATAAAATATGATTTCATGACATTAGAAATGCAGCATTTACGAAGTATTTCTCCGGGGACGTGCGCCTGCATGGATCTGATTGGCCACCACAGCGCCTTGCCAGATGATGAGCCAGATTAAACACTTTTTTACCACACACGGACATGAAAGTGGTGCTGATCTTTTTGTCTCATTCAAAGCGAGACAGAACAAAAAAGTGTATTTCCCAAAATGTCAAATTATTGCCATAATAATCAGACTGTAATTTAAATAATGAAAGTAATGGAAGTGTTAAATATATTGCAGGATTTTGGTAAAAAAAAAAACCTAACAATGGACATAAACCAGAAGTCAGAATGCACATAATATTTTATAATGTGGAAAGGAAGGCATGCTTATTTACATAACAGCACTGTGTTGCTTCAGGCTTAATTGTGGCTTGCATGGTCGTTCAAATGGTTCCTTACAACACTCTGATCCCATTTCAGGGATTTTAGCTCTTTATTCTAAATCTTTACAATGATCTCATGAAATAATAACGTGCAGGTCGACTGTGTGCAGTTGCTGAGACAGATACACTCATGCCATGCAGACACTGTCTTCGTCTGCTCATGTAAGGCAGAAGCAAACTTCAAACTTTTGATTCTGTCTGATTTTTCTTCTTCTTGTTTTTTTTTTTTTTTTTTTGCAGAGTTCATGGTTTTGGAATGTGAGGCGTTTGCCTGCACTCAGCATATTCCTGCTGGAAGGGGATTTTGCCCGACTGGACCTGTTTTCCGTTACAGCCGGGTCTGTACTGGCCTTTGATCAGAGTCTGGGCCGATCGAGGCCGCGGGGACTCCCTGTCCTGACACAGCTGACGGACTCAGGAGCAGAGAGGACGCTGAGCACCGAGGCTCTGGGCTGAACAGATTCTCATTCTCTGTGGAAAAAACACAGAGTAACTCCCTCCAGTACCGGCTTCACGTTACAGCCCCGGCGGCACAATCCCTTCATGAAAAACAGCGTGCATGTGTGTGAGGAAGCGTGTGTTAAGTGGCCACCAACTGAGACTTGTTATAAGTTGGTCCCCCGTGAATCTTTCATTACAGTTTCACTTTTTAACATTTCTACATTGTATGAAGCCTAACTGGAAACTCAAATAGGAGGTGACGATCGCCACTTCAACGTGTGTCATGCTTTACACAAAACACAAAAAACCCCAACAATTCACATTTGACATGTGTTTCATGTACCGTGTCTCCACAGAGGTTCTTTTCTGTGAGCGCTGCGTTCATGCAACTGTGTAGGTGTGGTTATCTTATGACGGTAGGTGGTTGTGTGATTTCAAACATGTTCCCGCCTTTTAAAACAAAGACTGCATCAGCGATCTTCCTTCTTCTGTTGCTCGCTCACCACTGACATGTTTAAACTCTGTCATGTTTGTAAAAGAATCTGGAAGCACCCGACAGTGTGGTAGGTACAGTATGTGCCGGTGTGAGTATCAAGCTGAAACTTAATTAAGTCTAACAAGCACTTGTGTCACTCCCAAGGGGTCAGATTGCACATTGCGGAGGTTCACTGCTCACCACTTAAGCTCACTTTACACTCTACACTCAGGGAATATCAGTCATTGGGTTTATTCCCTAATATTTAGTTGATTTTGAGATTTTGAGTAATGTTGTCAAGTCAAATTGAAACAAACTGTTCTCATATTGTTCTCTGTAGTTTCAGAGTAAGTTGGACATGCTGTGGTAGTTCTCTTCTTGTTACATATTTAGTTACACGGTAACTACAGGGTATGCAGGCTGGAATGTAAAGCACTATATTGTGTGAAACTATCCAACCACACATTAGATAATGACAATAGTGGCATTAAGAGCACTTCTCTTGGCCTGGTCAGCAGCTCCTGTGAGATCATCTCAGCACAGCAGGACCCTGCCTGGGGACAACGCCCCTGGTACTGAAAAAAAGGCTTAGACATGCTACACCCTGCTCATAAAACATTATTTTAGGCTAAAATCACATTTGCACTGGGCTTAATCTGACTTAGAATAAATACAGTACATGACAGTTTTTGTAGGTGGCTATGGTTTGAAATAGCAGAAGAAACACTGCCTTTTCCTTCGGGATTAGTTGTCTACTAGTCTCTATTTTTAAGGACTTTTTTTCTCCACTTTCTCCACTGCTGAATTATTCCATACTAACAATGTTTTCTTTCAAAAATAGACAAAAACAGATTTCAAATACATTTGCTGTTGATGTCCAGTCCTCTGAGGGTGAACTTCATACACTTGTTTGAACCAGGTCCAATTTAGGAAAACTTTTCAGCCACATAACTGACTGGGTTCTAAGAAAAGAAATATAGCCTATTACTTGCCTGTTCTGTGCAACATGTTTGTATTGTGGGATGTAATGAACATGATAGTCTCTACGGACAGCCAGCAGAGCTCGAAACACTTAGTCTTCAAAAAATAAAAAAAAACATGTTCCAAGTACAGCTTTGAGCTTTAGAGACGTCCATTTGTGTGTTTTCTCGTTTTCAATCCATGGAAATGCATCATGGGAATTTTTGTATTTTCCTATGTATTCAAGGAAAGAGAGGATGACATGCTGTGTGTCCTGTACCTGGCAGAATGTTCAGGAATGTGGGAGCACTCGGCATTCTTTAGCCCCGGTTTTGTTTTTATAGCGCTCACACAGGAAGCTCACTCCGGTGGGGCCTCATTCATGTAGTCTGAAAAACGCTGACTGCCTCCCACCCCCACCTCTCTGGCTTCTCTCCAAGATAGACACACACACACATTTTTCTTTGTGGGCCAATGTGTATTCTCCCCTCCCCCATCAGAGAGTTTCATTTATAGCTCTAATTACAATAAACAACCAAGAACAACTACGGAAGAGGCCACTTCTCTCACTCACACAATTATTTTCTCCCTCAGGGATAGAACCACTAAATGTCATTGTCTGTCAATCATACATCCAAGGCATCCAAGTATTGCCTTGATTTCAAAGTAAACAGTATGGTGGTAGGTTGGCGGTAAAGAGCAGGCTACCTATCAAGGCCATCAGTCCCGAAATCAGATGAAATGTGAGGGTCCTTGCAGGAAACATCTCTGTATTCAAGCTGCATTTGCTGAAATTAAATTAGAATTTGAGCTATTTGACAATCTAAAATCAGAATGACTAGTTGAGTCACCTGCACTGTGAAGACTTGCAAAAAGGTCACGCAACACGTACAAATCTCAAATTGGATGAGCAAAGACTAACCAGAACCTCCGCCCACTTTGAGTACTTAAAGTACAGGATATTTTCGCAGTGTTTTCATCGTGACACCAACGTACAGGGGCGGGATGTTTGCGTTCTCTTAGAGTTTGTACATTTTAACCGCAAAACTCGCCTCTTAAGGAAGGTGAGACCAGCAACATGTCACTTACTTCAGAAGAATCTTTCTCTCCATGTGACTTACTTGTCCTCATGCATATCAAAAAAAGGAAACAGACCCCCCCCCCTACACACACACACATACAACCCATAGTCAAGCACACGCTCACTCTTTCTCTTCAAAACACACACACACACACACACACACCCACACACACACACACTGTGCTGGCCAGCTAACCACCCTCTTTGTCCACTGCCACCCGCAGACCACAGTCGGCCACAGTCATCAAATATACCAGCTGACATAGACTTGCTGGTGGTCTGACCTCTCTTACAGTATCCACGCACACACAAGCTGATCACTGATTCACAGATAATCAAGATTAATGTCAACATTTGTGCGTTCACGGAATGTGTGGGTCGGTATAGTTCCACGTGCTAGTGTCACTGGGGATTGGATTGTGGCTCATGATCCTTCTCACATGTCAACATGTCAATAGTCCTAGTGCATCCGATCGCTCCTCGTACGTTCCACTCAATACTGACGACCAACAGTGATGATTAAACGATGGGAATGTGCTTCAAGTGGGACTGCAGGGCGTCGGGGAGAGCACGTCATCGTGTCTGTTTATGATCCCACTGTGGTCGAATCTATTGACTACATTTCACGGGATGTTTTCAAATCAATGGTCAAGGGGGCACGTGGGAGTTCACCACACGTGTCCTTGTGTATGTGTTTGCAGAGGGGAACTCAGACTGTCTGAGCGGCGGGGGTGAAAACAATAAAAACGAGCAGCTGCATGCAGTGAGTGCAAAGTTGTGTCGCATTTATGGCAAATCAGTTCCAAACCCTGATTAAGATTAAGGTTTTTTATATGTGACTCAGGTTTTAAGGAAACTATTAAATACTACTGTTTTTCTAACATGCAAGGCGGCATTGCAGCATGAAACATCGACAGGGTCAAAACCAGATGGGCCTTTATGTTCAAAATTTTGTTACAAATTCAAAATGCAAGCATTAAGACCAAATGGCTAAAAAGTTGGCTTCAGTTTGCAGCAGAAAAAAAACAATATTTGGAGCATGTTGTAAAATATACTTCAACAAAACAACTTAGTCAAGGATGTGTCCAATATTGTTAGCTGAAATGAAACAAAAGACCACAAATAGGATTTGTAATTTGCTATACTGAATATTCATCTGAATAGAAAATGGAAGTAAAGATTCAGTGTACGCTAGATATTGCTGTCATATACCATTTATCAAAAAAGTCCCAAAAATGATAAATGAGGGAAAACTGGCAAAGGACCATTACCACCTGAAAAGCCACCCCAAGAGACCCTTATATTACATGACTAAATATCATAGTTTTAATATTAATATTTGAATATTTGAATGACCTGTTTCTTTTTGGTGTCATTTCAGATCACGTCGGCCATGTGCAGAGCAGAAAGAAAGCTCAGCTGCTCACTGCCAAAACCCAGAGAAAAGCATGTCAATGATTCAAGCAGCTAATCCTTTCCCCCAGCAGATGAGAACTGCACAAGGACCCAGTTCTGCAGCAAATAAAACAGCGGCTGATACCGATGCCACTTGGGTAAAGAGCTCTGGGAGGAAAGAAAAAGAAACTAGATTGCAGAATTGCGAAGGTGCTTTCTCCTAAAAGGCAACCGCCATGCCTTTCGACACCAGCACGCTACATTCTGAAACCCTTTGCAGTATTTTACGTGCCTTGATTAGCTTTTATGAATAAACTAAATGACACTTTGCGGATGATGTGTCAGTGCCACTTCAACTGCACAGACATTATTCTTCTCGCAATAGTTTATGAGACGAGGGAGTCTTTTTAGAAGTGAAACATAGTCTTTGTAAAAGGCAACTTGCGGTCGAAGTGATTCAATTAACCATCTGGATTTGTCTGCGTGGAACCTTATTAAACCGAAACGAGCCAAGACTGCTTTGTCTCTTTTGGTCTTGTCTTGTAGGGTGCTATTGTTCTGTAACCCTCTGCCCCACAATTACCAACCCTTAAATTACGATGATCGATATCGGAGGGCAAGAACGCATCCCGACTAATTGTCTCTCTCTTTCTCTCACACATACTTTGTAGCGGTTGTATTGTAACCTGTATTAGCTCGCTTTTAAATCTCAATATCACAATTTAAAGGGTGGACTGAAAACTGTGCCCGGGGCAACATTGCAGACAGCTAGCGTAATGTCAATTCAAGGTCTGACTCGTCTGAGGTACCAACATGTGACCAGTTCCTGCCAGACATCCACATTTTGTAACTCTAAATACCATGATGTCAGCGTTTTCCTTACACTAGTTTCCTCTTTTTGAGACTATAATTTGACGTTTATTTATGGAAGTAAACTCATGCTGAACGCCAATTCAGTGAAAATCTGGATGAGCGTAATTTACAGTTTTCTAATTTATCAATGTACACGATGCAAATAATAATAGCACTCTAAAAATGTCACCATTAAATGTTGGATTCGTGTCTAATCTACTTCATTTTTGCCTCTGTATCCACCCTTTTTTACAGCCTGTTATACTCCACTAGACAAAAGACTGTAAATCTGTCATGACGTGCAAAACAAATCATGCATCTCTGTAAATTATTTCAGGCAATAAATAGAGTGTGAGCTGGCTTGTTGTAGTCTCTGGATAATCTTAGTTCAGTCTTTCAGATCATAAGCATTCCTAAACACAAACATGCAATCTCATCATGCACAGCAGTTGTGGATGGTCTCACTGAGGATGTGAGTGAATGCGAGTGCGCGGACATGTGTGAATGATTTCACTTGGAAGCACTCAGGCGGAGTTGTTTTTGTCACATATAAACAATTTGGGTTGGAACTCAGTTTGGATTCAGACTGGGGAAGTACAGGAAAGCACTTTGTTTTTACGTGTGAAGGAGGGAGTGGGAGATCTAAAATATCTCAATCCTGCTTCAATCTGAAAATGCCCCTCTTTTGTCTATATTAAAAAGCTGATTACATTTTTCAAACCTCCTCCTAATACTGTGGTTTCAGTTTGTGTCATATTTTCATCACAGTTTTTTTTTTATATCTCAAATGTTCTGAGAAGTGATAGCAGCAGGCGCCATAATCTGCCTGTTTTCTTTAACCAGCCAACAAAGCTTTGATTGGCTTGGTTGTTTCTCTAACCTGGCAAACAGACGTCATTGATCCCAACACCAGGAGACAGAGAGCTGCATCTTTTACCAGTTCATTAATGGGTCTCATTCTACCACCACCAGTTGTATCAGTGGAGCGCTTGTTCCATGTTTAGTACATTTTCTATCTTTGCCGGTTCAGTTGATCTTTTCCTGCGTGTCAGACTACGGACTCTGCACACGCAGGTCTCAATGATAAACTGAAGAATTTGATCATGTACATCCTGATTTGTGTTGGATTTCCTTTAAATGACAATCTTGTGATTAACAAGCAGTGATGTTCCCGTTGGTGGACTCTGTGGCTTGACATCATTGTGCTAAGTTTGCAACTCACATGTGATGCCATTACTCACCACTCCTATCATCTCATTTACTGTCAACACAACCATTCAGCACAAGAGCGCTGATTGTGTCCGAATCCTGAACTGGGTGCATTTTTGGGTGAAACAGTTTGCGTTCTTTATGAGCTCACTGTAATCTTTAATTAACACCTTGGTGCATGTGAGCCACATCCTTAATGTCCCTAGCATTTAGTGTGTTTGGGGTCAGGAAAACAAGTAATTGCTTTCTTCGCATGATACCATCAGTCATGTGGACTGAGTCACAGCAGTGGAGCTTTAGCTGCAGAAAAAGATCTTTGTGCTTTTCTAAATCACATTACATGTTTCTCGTCTGGGTATCCACTGAGCTTTTTTAGAGGGCATTTGCTTTGGCAATGACACATTTCCTATTGAGATGGAAAACACACAACTCTGTGCAGATCATGTGACAAAGTCCCGCTGATTTTATTGTTTTGGGATGTGAGAAAACCACAATTAAAGCAATTGCAGGAAACTGGGAGAAGTGATGATTATAATCAATCTTTTTCTAATTGGTCCTCTGGTGCAACATATCTTTCGTTGCAATGGGTATAGTACCATTAGGAGGAGGGCAACAGGCGGCAAGTACAGTTTAAATTATAGTGATAGAGACAACTGCCAAAAACTCATTTAAGTAGAAGAAATAGGGGATAATTTGGACACTAATAAATCTTGTTAGTATCTGCCCATTTCTCCTCAAAGTCTGCACAGGGTATACACGCACACACATAGTATGATTGTGCTGCTGTACGATAGAAACAAATTCTTTGCAAGTGGTTTATTAAAAATATGGTATAAATAAACGTGACACTTCGGGTTACATAATTCAGATGAGACTGGAATACACTGGATAGACACATTTCTCTTTAGTACAAAATTATTTCATACACATAAAAGTGGTTTCAGCAATTCCTCATCTCCCATAGCTTGCCATGTCAGAACAGTACCTTCGTACTCTCGTTTACAGTAGATACATCATTACAGTGTCAAACAACCTAGGCCCACAGTAGATAATGTCAAGAATCTGAGGATACAACAGGCTTATCAGTGTTAAATAATTCATATAAATACCAGCACTCATTTCAGTCAAAGAAATTCAGTTTCTTGTAATTTGTCTAGGAAAGACCTGTCAGTATTTTTAAGGATGAACTCCTTGTGCCACAAATTGCTGCTCCAATAAGCAAGAGACGGACAAGTCTCTAACCTTTGCTGCTCAGTCTCAGTCTCCTTAAAAGAAGGTGGAACCCAATCTATTCAACTGTCCGAGAACCAGTGAAGAGATTATAGAATACACCAACTATTTAAATTTTAATCACTGAGGTGAGGGTGAATAGAATACAATGCAGACGAGTGTAATTTTTAAGATCAGTGCCTGGATTTTTCATGCATGTCTTTTGAAAATATATAAATACTGTGCATATTAAAATAAAAAACATTAAAAACAGTGCTCACATTTTCACCAGTGTGATTTGATCAGCGCTAAAAATAAAAAGGAAATAAAACCCAAAACGTAGTGGTACAAAATCAACCATTTCAATGTCCCATTTCAATACATACCCATGCTGGGAAGCATTTGTGACAAAATTGTCAATTTTATAATTTTCAATCATGTAATGTTAAAGAAAGACCTCAATTATACAAATACAAATACATGCAACCCTTATTAAAGGTAACATGAAGTAAATGAGTGTTAAAATACCTGAGTTACAAAAAGTTAATATACTATAATATATAATACATAACAACAATATAAAATCTGCACAATCAATTGAAATGCTTAGACAAGACATCTTTGTGCCAGTGTCAGTCATAGAAATTCACAGTTCCATGCTGTTATTAGCATAATTTTCCACTCTGATGATAATTACCCATAATGGAAGAGACTTCAACGTGCATGAGGACCAGATAACAATGTGTAAATTAACATACACTAAACATACATTTACCACAATGATGACCACTTTGTAAATGCTCAAGTGAACAAAGTCTGTTCCATCAACTCAATATACAGCATTGTTTGGTGTTGGATTGTAAACCAGTGTTTCAGTAAATCGTACGACTCGAACAAACACCAAAGATGTCCTAACGCTGATTAATGTATCACCAAAGGTCTCTGTTCATAGTGGTTTTCTTCTTTATCCAACCTTAAGCCTTGTGCTACCTTGCGGGTCATTTTGACCCAATGTCTCCTCCAGAGGGTAGCACAAGGGTTAAAGCTGCACAAATCGACCTTTTGGCCACTAGGGGGCAGACAAACTCAAACATTTGCCTACAGACATGAGTGTTACGGCTCATCAAGTCCAGCAGACACAAAGCAACATTATCATACCATTGGAGTGGTGTTTCTGGAAATATGGAAACCTCTTAAGCCAGTGTTGTCCGCGAACCAAGAGCACCAACTGCGCATGCGTGGCACAACACGCCGTACACCACACTTTCTAACTTTTCTTTTTTTTCTATTTTTGCGCTCGGTACAACAGACAAAGCAGCTCTTCTTCTTCTTGCATGAGTGTCGTCATGTTTGATTAGTTGTTTGAGTAAACGCCGATCTACTGCGCATGTGTATTTACACGCCGATCTACTGCGCATGTGTGGAACGCGTCTGCCGAGCG
>JAVQJL010019961.1:0-21842 GCA_036024295.1 Nannoperca obscura | reverse complement strand
TTTCTTTAAAGTTAAGACTAGTTTAAAGTCATCTTCATTGAAAAGTACAGTGCTTTTCCTTCAAAAATAAGGACATTTCAATGTGACCCCAAACTTTTGAACGGTAGTGTACATAACTTGGTTTTGAAAAGTATCGCGACCAAGATGTGTTCCGAGTGGGACATTATAAATCAAATTTAAAGTGTAAAGTGTTTTTGTAATAAACCCTGTTTGTAAGCGGCCACAAACACATCTTTGAAGGCCTCTATAAGAGCACAGTCAACAGTGCCGACCCCTTCCCTTCTGATCGTGGGGCTCTGCGCTGAAAGTCACGTCTAACAAATAAACCTGGACACTTTGTTATGACAGTGATACCACGTGATGCTATCAGGAACAAAAGCCCCCTGCGAACGCCCACAGTGACACTGAAGACCACTAATCCTCTCCGGCACCAACGCCATGATGTGAGGCAGGAAAGAGAGACTGTCACCACGAGGCAGGACTCCCCTTTGAGCCACATCAGATCAGTGTGGCCAGGAAACTCAATTCAGCTTGTGTGCAGAGTCCAGCGGGGGCGCAGAAGCATTGCAGTTCTCTTTTCACACAGCTCGGGTATCAGATGTCATCTTTCCTCTCTGCCGGTGACATCTGATCGCTGCAGTTACGAGTCTGCAGTAGACCTGTTGGTGTTTCCCCTCGTTCTCTGCAACAGTAATCAAAACAGTAATTACGCCGGGGAGACTGGAGTGTGGTGATTATTGAGGAGCTGCTACCCAACGAGTCAGATATCAAGTCGCCGTGTGAGGAACAGTTAAGCAGAGGGAGGAGTGTGTGTGTGTGTGTGTGGATAACCGTCGATAACAGCAGTGTGGGAACAAAGCGCTGCAGGGTCTGCTGATGTTACACAACTAGCTGAGCAGCGAGGGGCCTTATCTCCCTCCGGCTGGTCACTATGGAGGTGTTGCCCAGGCGACCGTTGCCGGGACGTGACTAAGCGTTTTGCCCTCCCTCTAACCGACGGGCTCGCTCCTCCTCCGCAGACAGCACAAGTCCACACACATCCCTCAAAAAGGCGGCGGGCAGTCGATATGTGGATCGATTTGCAGCGAAACATCCAGCGCGCAGCAGGGAGCGAACAGCACCTCAACAACACAGAGCCAATCACAAGACAACTGCACTGACTGATTATCATAATAATACACGCACGTCTAGCTGATGGAAAACACGCAGATGCCACGAATAAACCAAAGAACTCTCTCTTCACAATGAATGTCAGATACTATAAGTATCATCTAATAATAATAAATAGATTATATCTATATTTACAGATATATGTCCTGCAGCGCAAGTAAAAGAAATGTAGCCATTCGTGTGTGTGTGTGTGTGTGTGTGCTAATTTCATCCAGCCAACACCAGTCTGAGATCCACCAGACTATTGAAAACATCCATTTTGGGCTGAAAAATACCGATAAGTTCATTAAGGGAACCTCAGTGCTGTAACTATGTGCAACTCAACATTTCCAAAGAGCAGGTCTCGTTCTGGAGACGTGAAGTCCAGGCTGATGTTTCCAGAAACACGTGTTATAATCTGCCCTTCTGCTTCCAGATGAACAATAAGAAAACTGAGGGCGATCTCACAGACAGGGTCCCACGTGACGCCAGGGAGAGACCAACACGTCACATGACAGGATCAGGAGCGCTGGTGACCCCCACAAACACAGCAGATCTAATGACAACATGAACATGCACTTAGAGTTTATGTTTTACATTACCTCTAGTCGACATGGTTTGTAAAGGGGTTTAATGTGAAATGGAATAAAATAAAGTGAAGATACGTGATGATCAGGGTCACAACTACTCGCCGAGGCTTCCGTATTTTTATTTCAAGTTGCATTCTTCCCTCCAATCTGAAGTTCGGAGGTAACAAATCATCTCAGATTTGCATTTTATTTTAACTTGCACCCAGAAGAACAGCCTCCCGGCTCACCCGACACATGTTGAGTCCCCTGACCTCAATATGTTTGACGTGCTGTCTACGATTAGCCAAATGAACATACATCATGTCTTCAACAAACATGTTGTCATTACTGATTCATCTGCCCAGCTTTTGCTATATGCTCTATATTTGTCCATATTAAGATTGAATTTGATTCATCTTAAACAATGAAAATTGTTAAAAATACTTTCTATATTTTCTATTAGCCCAAGTTGACATATTTATTTCAGTTGCTTCATTTATCCAAGAAAAGGTCCAGAACCCAAAGATTATAAATATATTATCATGAGAAAACCAGCAAAAAGTCACTTTTAAGAGGCTGTAGGCAGTGACTCTGTGCCTCAGAAATGACTTAAAGATGAATCCATTTTCTGTTGATCAACTAATTGATTAATGACTAATCAAGTCATTTTCAGCTGGCGTTCACAAGTTTATTTTAAAAAAGTACACCCAGGGGAAAAGTTGACTACAGAAAACCTCACTATTATTACTGTAAATGGAAATGTATTATCCAGCCGAACTTTTCACACTATAAATCTATAAATGTAGTTGTAGGTTGTGCTGAGGAAACGAGCAAACGCTTGTTTTCAGGAGGATGGATATGTTGGCAAGAAGTCTTCACAAGCACGAGACTGGATACTGCGGGTCCTGCGGGCTGCAGCCGAGGCCACCAACGCGTGAAATAAACCACGGAGTAAACTCAAGACGTGCACGCGAGCTAGCGGAGGATGTCCACTGGATTCACATAAACTGCACCGCTAGCAGCCCGAGCTAGCACCTGTTCTGCAGCAGCGAGCAGCGACAGGGTGGAGGAAGGGATGGATGGAGGGATGGATGGCCTCGGGTGTCTTAACTCACACACTTGTCTATTCTCGGACACACTAAGCTAACCGTTACAGCCACTAATTATAATAAAACTAGAGGAGGGGGTAACGCACCTTTCCGATGCCTCGATTCCAGCTCGGACACGACGGTTCATCCTTTCTCCTGAGGGGAAGCGATGATTTTGTTGCTGTTGTTTTCCTACACGAGTGGATTTGACATTCTCCTCATCATGATGGTGTTTTTCTTGTTTCAGTCCCATTCCTGTGTCAGTGACGTTCACTTCCTGTTTCACGTCCCAGCACCCCCCCCCCCCCCACACACACACACACACACACCCGCAGCCTCTGTGATGGTACAACAGGAGAAGATCCGATCAATAATTCATCCAGTCTCTGCGATCAGACTGGGGGGGGGTTGTGAGGTGATGGAGGCAGTAACAATGACAACCTGGCTTTACCGCACGGCCCTGTGTGGAGTGGAAACAAGTGGTTGATTGATTAATTGATCGACACAACATTTATTGACAACAATTTGATCGTCGATTAATCGTTAAGTCTTTTTATGAAGAAAGAAATGCAGAACAGCTTCTCAAATGTGAGAACTGTAATACTGTAAACAGTTGGTTGCCAGTGTTGGAAAGTAACTAAGTACATTTACTCAAATACTTGTATTTTCTTTTTACTTTATATTTCTGTTCAACTACAATTTAGATGTAATTATTGTACTTTTTACTCCAAATTTATTTAATACCTTTAGTTGCTCGACTGTTTATAATACAAAATATAATCAACAAATAAAGGATTATTATTAAGTATAAAGATAAGACATTATTGATCCCTACCTGACAGTATACATAGGAATAAAATCAGCCCCACCTTTACCAGCTGCAACATTAAAGTTAAAATGATATATTATTTTGAAATGGGTCCTTCTTAAGGAGTACTTTTACTCAGGTAGGCCCACTTTAAGTATGTTTAATGTTAATACTTTGGAAGTTTGGAGTTTGAACGCAGGACTTTTAAATGCAGATAAGTGGTCACAGCCTCTCAGACGTTGTCATCTCTCTTGTTTAAGACGTCAGAGGATGGATGTTTGTAATTTCCTTCAATTTAATACTGTCATTCTGTTTCTTCATATTTAAATGTAAAAAAATCAATTGATGTGATGTGTCACCATCAAGCAACAGGAGGGAAGTGAACTGTTAATTTGTATTGGAAACAAACCAAGTGAAGAAACAGTTTTATATTGAATTACAGGTGAATTTGTACATATCCATTCAGAACCACAGATCAATACATGCTATTGATTTAACCAGAACCAGGAATGCGTTAGTGTGAGCTTTTGCCATTTCCTCCTGCTTCTTCTTGTTGTTACTACCCTGCAGTACCACCTGCCGACCAGTATGAGTGGAATCATTTACAGACTCATTCAGTCTGAGCTGAATGTCTCACACAGTGAACTAGTGTTGGTTTCCGGTTTAGTTTATTGCCTCAATTCAACACAGACTTTGAACTTTGGCACGTTTCTTGTAGTCAAGTCTTCTCCAGACGGTGATAGAAGCCGGTGTCTCTGCGGTGCTGTTGGACCGGCATGTTCCTCCTGGTGCTGCTGACTTTCTCCAAGTCGATCTCCAGCAGCACCGTGCCCGGCTTCTCCTCCCCGCAGTCGCCCAGCACCTCGCCCCAGGGGTCCACCACCAGGGCGTGGCCGTAAGACGAGCGCTTCTCGTGGTGCCGGCCGACCTGCGCCGCCGCCAGGACGAAACACTGGGTCTCGATTGCCCGTGCACGAAGTAACACCTGGGGGAATACATACATGAAGTATCTTATAGTATACTGAGTTATTTGTGACTGGAAAACTCAGTCTGTCGTCTTATCGTGACTCGTCCCACCTCCCAATGAGCCGCTCCTGTAGCTACAGTGAAGGCTGATGGGTAGGTCAGGATCTCGGCCCCATGCCTTTGCAGAGCCAGCGATAACTCGGGGAATCTCAGATCATAGCAAATGCCCAAGCCCACCTGTGGCAACAGAATCAAAATGGTCCAAATAAAGACACCTGACACGAACAGATCTTAATGTTAAGCTACAGTAGCAGTCACATGTCTGAACATTTTCCCTATGACATAAAAAAAATGGATATTTGTAGTTTTATGTAAAAGGAGGTTGTTAATGAGAATAATTCCTGTGCATTTACAGGTGCGCTTGATAATTATCATCTCATAAAATGACACCTTGCCGATGGGAGTTTGGACTGGAGGGACGAGGGAGGGTCCAGGGACGGTGAAGGCACTTTCTTTAAGGGATACGCCTTTTTCTGGCAGCTCCACATCAAACAAATGGGACTTCCTGTACACTGAGATGATGTCACCTGTGGGTGTAATGACAACGTGTCAGTGTGAGTGCGTGTCAAGCGTTAAAGATGGACTGCAGGTCTCAAAACAAATTTAAAAAGCCGTACAGTACCTTTATCATTAATTATGATGTGACTGTTGTAGATTCGTCGGTCAGACTCCCAGTCGTGTCCTCGTTCATGAAATCCTCCAAGAGACAGCCACACTTCCAACCTCCTGGAAGAAGGAGAGGTTATAATACCCGTGGAAATCCTTATCACGTGACAATTATTCACATTTCCAGGAACAGGTCGTCCTGTAAAAGTAGCTGCTATTGGCTCTGTATCTTTTATAATCGCTTTTACAGAGACAAGATTTGTGCGAGTATTTAGAATTTTGTAAGTAAAAATATCTTCTAGCAGTGCAGGACAGTGTGGGAAAATAAGTGGAACTTATGTCAAAGTTTCCTAGGAACAGAAATAACTGTGTTTGTTTACCTGGCCAACTGAGTGTACCGTGAGATTGTGTCTCCTGTCAGGCTCTCGGACAGCGACAGCGTCTCCTCTCGACTGGATCCGATGTAATCGAAGCCCTCAGGCAGGAAGACCATGCAGGCCCCTCGCCCCTTGGCGTCCTCCACCAGCTGTTTACAGGCAGAGAAGTTGGCCTCTTTGTCCGGCGTGGCTGTCACCTGGCACACTGCGGCCACTGGGTGAGGGGAAGTGGACATCCTGCACGGAGAAGAGCTTGTCGTTATGTGCAGTGCACACAACCTGCACGCCAGGCAACCATGGATGATCATTAACTATGCTAGTTATTCTGTTATGTATTTCTGGTATTAAATTGTATAGCTTTGCACCCATTGTGGTTTTACTAGGACATGGGGACAACTACTGTCCAAAATCATTTCAATAACACAATACAAATGTAGTGTTTATCACATTCTAGCTGTTGTTCCCTTGTCAGAATAATGAACACACCTGTTGTGCAGGTTGATTTGTTGTCTCCAAGCTGGTGAAGAGGCCAAATTCTTTGCAGATGTTCCCACAATGCACCTGACCGTGAACATTGGTCCAAGCGTCACCCTCTCTGTTTTATTACTGGCACGGTTCGGTGTCCAACAGGAAGGATCAGCCTTCTTCTCTGATGTTTGTCAGAAGGTAGAAACCAGCACTGAGGCACATCACCTCCCTCTGCTGGAGAGGACTTGCCTTTGTCTGTCGGCGTGTGTTGGTTTTAGTAACAGACAAGAGAATTAACAATATACTAGGGGTCCATATAAAATAAGATTAATAAATAAAATAAAGCAAAAGGTTCAAAATTATCTTGAACATGACATAAAAAAATTAAGAGCTTTGTTGTTTGGATGTACATCGCAATTTATTTTTGAACCTTTTAAAACTGTTACAAAAATGTACTTTTATGGATAAAACATTTAACAACACATTATAAAAACGGACATACTGATTAAACTGCTAGTCTCTTGTAAACTAGACTACTGATAGGAAGCTAAATAAAAAAAACACGGGCGTTTGCTTTGTCAGTGTGATGATTTAGAAACAGCCCAGAAGCAGAGAAAGGCGTTTTAGATAATTAAGATAATGTTTTTTTTTGAGTACAATATAAAATAGAATAAATCAGCATAAGTCTTCATAAGTTTAAGGTAAACAAAAAACATCGTTCCGAACGGGACTGCTTTTTCATACAGGCACTCACGGGAACCAGCCCTGCACGTCCTGCCCGGGGTCCTTCTCAGCAACACCCTTCCAAGATGGCAGCCAACAGCAGCAGCACGGGTAGCAAATCCAGCAACAGCTCCGGTGGAAAACAGTCCGGCCCGTCAGCCGAACAGGTACCCTCGCCTCCACCTCGGGCTGCTTTAACTTGCACAGTCATTGTCGTTGTTGCTCAGCCGTGTAAAGTGAAGCTAAAGCCGGTAATACGACTCCCAGCGAGCTAAGGCTAACGCTAGCTTACCCATCGCCACCATCACGCCATCGTTCTGCTTTCTCACCACAAAACGTTACAACCGGAGCCAGTGTGAAGCCATACATATTATTTGAGTGTATAAAGAGTTTGTCACTTGTTTATGCTCCTATCAAACAGTTTAAATGGGTTTAGGTGCATTTAGATTAGAGTACCCCTCTAATGGGATGGGGTGCTTTGGTAAATAAGTCTTTCCTGGTTTAAGACACTCGGAGAAGCTATTTTTATCACACCACCCAGCCCTATTTTACTAACGTCAAGGTACACACAGTATTAAAAGTACTCAGATGCTTTTATCAACTAAAAGTATGTAATTCAAAAGTCCTGCATTCAAAATACTGCTTTTGTTAAATTACAGAGCTATAGGGCTGAAACTAACGATTCTTTTA
Source organism: Nannoperca obscura (assembly GCA_036024295.1). NCBI lineage: Eukaryota > Metazoa > Chordata > Actinopteri > Centrarchiformes > Percichthyidae > Nannoperca > Nannoperca obscura. Next base: position 14,338 of record JAVQJL010019961.1, on the reverse strand, counting down.
TTGATTAATAAATTAATAGCTTGTTTTGTGTGTCAGTAATCCGGAAATATTACATGTATGGTGTCATAAAAGTAATACATCCGGTAACTACTGATTACTGCTAAATAAATAATCAGTAGGCATTGGTAAGTTGTAAAAGTTGAATGTGTTCTACATGTTTGCTCCATAAACAATTCCGATAAATATATATGACACAAGTCTGTGTGTCCACATTTGTGTGTGACAGGTGGTGGCAACATTTCAGAGGATGCGTCAGGAGCAGCGCAGTATGGCTTCTAAAGCTGCAGAGTTGGAGATGGAGATCAACGAGCACAGGTTGGTAGCAGATATTGCCACCTCTGCAGCCTTATTGATGGACTGTCTTCTAATGTCTCCTGCTGACCTAGCCACCATAGAGCTGATATTATGTTTTCAAAAATCTGATTTAGCTTTCACATCTTAACTCCAAATATATGCTTAGTTATATTTGCACAATCTGAGACATGAGAGAGCTCAGGGGATCTTTTAAGTGTCTTGATGGGTTCACTGTTGGTTTTTAACCACACTTTCTTTCTCATCCAGCTTAGTAATTGACACCCTGAAGGACGTGGACCCTTCGAGGAAATGTTTTCGTCTAGTAGGAGGAGTGTTGGTGGAGAGGACGGTAAAAGAAGTTCTACCAGCCTTGGAAACCAACAAAGAACAGGTGATGCATGAGAAATGGAAAAACAAATGTACAATTATCTTTAAATGTCACGAGTGAAATGTAGTAGCAAAGTTGGAAACAGGACAGCAAATATAAAGTGGCATAGTGTTTGTTTATTGTAAAGGTAACTGAGTGCGGTATTGTTTAAATAACTGTCAAATTAAGATAGATAAATAAGGTCAACACTTTCTTATAATATTGTCATTATGCCTTCTTTCAGTGTATAAATTCACTTTAATTGTATTATCATTTAACATGAGTTAGAAGACAGAAAATGTCACTTAGTAGAAAAGGTCTCACTCTCTTCCCTTCCCCACCCTCCCACAGATCTCCAAAATAATCGAGTCCATCAACACACAGATGCAGTCGAAAGGACGGGAGCTCACAGAGTACAGGGAACGCTACAACATCCGGCTGGTGGGTGAGGGTGAAGGAGAGGCACAGGGCCAGTCGGCACCATCTTCCAGGGACAGCGAAGGAGGCGGTTCAAAAAGTGGAGCTGGCGTTTTAGTGTCGTAGTTTGTAATAATAGAGAGTGACAATAGGGCCTTATGATTTCTGCAGTACTGAAAATATAGTCACAAAATCTAGGGGATCACTTTTCACAAGATACGTGTGGTTTGAGAGATGGTAAAATGACATAATGCACTTGGTATTGAAGTTCTTTGACAAAAATTCAAACCGTACACATAGTGCTAGTGCATGTAAGAAATGAAGCGTGTTTGTCTTACATTTGCCTTTCAGTGAAGCTGACTTTTTTTTGGTTTCTCAAATATTGTGGTATAAATTAAACAATTACATTCAAGTCCGCAGTTCTTGGTCTTACTCTCATTTACACATGAGTGAGTAAATATTTTAGTGTCTCAGATTACAGAAAATATCTTTCCCGTGTTCGATATAAGTTCATTTCAAATGCCCAGAACATATAAGACGGTTATTAAATAAAAACTAGGTCACAGTGCATCTTTAAGTAAACACGCTTTTGCTTTTGTAAACGTAAGATTTTGGACTAAGAAAAATAAAAGCTGATTTCTTAGGGCCATAAAGTAGGTTGCACTTTGCAAAAAGTCACCCTTGCCAAGGCAGCACAGGTCCCAGAAGGCATTTTGACAACGTGTTGTGAGCATGAATAAGAGATTATACTGAAAACATGTCACTATAGATCAAAATGAATGTGTCGGCTTTGTTCACCTGCCTCTGTGCAACCTTTTTGTTCACAACTCATAAAAGTGTCTTCACACCTAAGAACGGCTGCTGGTTTGTATTCATTATGCTGATGTGAGGTCAGTTTGTGTTCAGTGGCCCTGTGATGTGACAAGAAGTCAGCGAATAATAAAGCCCTGTCATTGAATACACAATACAATGCTTGAGTTTGAAGTGGTTAAATTCATTTAACAGTCTAAGTTGAAGAAATGCTACTTAGGGCCTGTTCACACTTGTGTAGTTGTAAGGACAAAATTTTTTTTCTTAATGTTCATGAATAAAGAATGTCACAATTGTGCTTTTTTCCTATGGTGTCTTAAATCTTTTTTTTATACTATTTTTGTAAATTATAGGAGAGAGTTCCCCCTCCATTAACAAGTGCAGTGCATACACCATGAGCAAGGATCGTTGTCAATAGTTGTACCAGTGAGGTTATTATTTAATTGCCCCTGTGTTGAAATCTATTCCTTATGATGGGAATGTGTGTCTAAATTAAAAGGTGTAAGCTGTAAGATAGCTACTTGAAATGTAATGTAAAGTATATATGACAATGGATACTGTTTGGGAGGCCTTTTAATTTATTTCTGCTTTTGTGTTTGTGGACATAAAAAATGGTACACTAATACTGTACCTTGTGTCTATCTTCAGTATAGGTATGAGTCTGATGGTCCACTCCATGGACATGTGAATATGGTATTTACCCAGTAATATGAGCAAAATACTATGACTTTATGAGTAAATGGGGAAAACTAGACACAATGATTTAAAAAAACAAAGATAAGATTCGACGAGGATGGGATTCGAACCCACGCGTGCAGAGCACAATGGATTAGCAGTCCATCGCCTTAACCACTCGGCCACCTCGTCTTACGGACTCCCATATATGAGCAGTTCCTTATTTGAAGAAGACACAGAAGAAACTGCGGTCCATGACTATATTTTTATATCACGTACTCTGCCGATGTAGAGGAAATAGTCATTTTTTCTCACCCGTGCCCGTTAGTTAGCAACACTTCAGCTAGTTAGCCAGCTAGCAGTGCTCCAAGACCTAACTCAGTGGCGCCTCTACTCCTGGCATTACGGTAGTTACGCACCTACGTGCGCCGCAGTCGCAGCAGCAGCTCAGACTGGCAACAACTGTTATATCTTGATGGAGATCTCGGGAACTGGATTAGTTTCGTCGTTTTATTCGTGCTGTCGAGAGCCGTGTGAAAATATTGGCCAGCGCTGCCACCGACCAGCAAAATATGCAATCAAGTATTCGTTGCAGTTGCAGTCGAGTAGACGGCATTGTTAGCATCGTGGTAGCAATGTAGGTAATGTTAGCTGGGACGCTTGGACAGAAATAGCCAACCGTCGCTGCTCCGGTGTCTGGACCTGCTTTGTGTACGGTAATTGTCCAGTTTGCAGTTTCTCTGGAATGCATCTCTCCAAGAAATGTTCCGCCTTCAAAGTGGTGCTGAGTGCTCTGCTGATCGTGGCCCTGCTGCAGCTCATATACCTGTCCTTCTTGTCCAAGTTTCACGGTAAGCAGCAGCGGTACCGATACTCCGAGCTCTTTGGAGGCTCTGGGGGCAAGAAAAATGGGCACCCCGAGAAAATCTCACGGAAGGAGCGCCTGAGGTACTCCCTGTCTACCGGTGGGATCTTTGACAACAGTGGCCAGTACCGGGTTTACAAGAACTTGATCAAAAGTGATTTAACCGTAAATCAGAAACCAGGTTCCGACCCCGGCTCAAATGTCTTGGCTTTAGCTACACACACGACCATTAACAACCTGTATCATCTGGAGTCTCTTCTGGAAAGGTGGCATAACCCCCTCTCTGTGGCCATATTCGCACATGGGCAAGATGTCAAGTTTGCCACAGCGCTGGTCTACGCGCTCAGCTTCTTCTGCCCTCAGATTCAATCCCTGGTGGACTTCCACTTGGTCTGCCTCTCAGGAGAGATGGCCAGCTTCCCTGAACAGGACCGTGAGCATTTTGCGGGGCTTGAGGACTGCCCCTCCGTGTTCTCCAGGCTGGAGACTCACAGGGATAAATACAAGAACTATGCCATCAGTGGAAATATCTCCTACCCCAACAACCTCCTTCGTAACGTTGCCCGAGGTGGCACGGAGTCCTCCTACGTCCTGGTCATTGACATCGACATGATGCCGAGTGCTGACCTGCACCAGCAGTTCCTGGCCATGATCATGAAGCGCGAGGCGGCGAGTGATGAGGTGTTTGTCTTACCTGCCTTCGAGATCCGCCACGCCAGGAAGATGCCTGCCACCAAGACAGAGTTGGTTCAGCTCTACCAGGTGGGTGAGGTCCGGCCGTTTTACGAAGAGCTGTGTCCCCGCTGTCAAGCCCCTACCAACTACTCACAGTGGGTCAACAGCCACGTCAGAGAGACGGGCCCCCTGGAAGTTGTCTACACGCTTACCTGGGTGGACCCCTGGGAGCCTTTCTACATCGGACCCCGCACTGTGCCCCTCTACGATGAGAACTTCAAGCAATATGGCTTCAACCGAATCAGCCAGGTTTGTACAATGTGAACATTTTATATGTGAAAGTTCCCTCTTAACCTTGGACGTCCTAGTCTGATAAAGAAACATAACTCCAGGTGCACGTGCTGCTGCTGAACACTGAGATTCAGTTGAAAGCGTTGTAAAAAAGCTCTAGTTTCTTCTCCCCTTTGTTTGCCTTCATTTTATCCACTTCCTCATTCCTCTCTCCTTCCCGTGGCAACATTTGTACACCTTGTCCATCTCCTCTCCCCTCCCCTCCCTGCCTCTTTCTGACTCCCTTGATCTCATGACGAATGACGTCCATACTGCGTATTTCCTATTTTCCTCACGCCATATTTCACCTCTTCCTCCTTGTTTCCTCGTGTCCTCCTTGATGTCACCTTTCTTCTCGCTTCCTCTGCCTTGTCTGTCTCATTTTATCATTCTCCTCCGCCGCTCATCACTCCCCACATCCGCCTTCTCATCCTGTCTTTCCGCCTCTCTGCAGACCTGCGAGCTCCACGTGGCCGGATACAGGTTCTCGGTGCTGAGCTCGGCCTTCGTGGTGCACCGGGGCTTCAAGATCCAGGGGGAGTTCCACGCAAGGAAGGAAGAGGAAAACAAACGCAACCGGGTTCTGTTTCGCAGCTTCAAAGAGGGCCTGAAAACCAAATACCCATCCTCCAACCGACGATGCTGAAACAAGACGGGGGCTGTGGCTCCTGCCTCTAATGAAATCTGCTCAAATGAAGGACGTACGTTTTTATTTGAACCAGATTTAGCTTCCAGTCAGGCTCTTCCTGCCCAAAACGTCCTAGTTTTCTTGTGATGTTGGCACAACAGGAGTTTAATCTAATCCAACTCCTGGGTTTATTTCAAAATGAGCAGCAGGGAAATGTTCTCTGGGTTTTTTTGAGAGCTATTGGGATTGAAAGGAACAAATGGCTTGCTCATAAGATTCCTGCTTTTTGAATCAAAATGCAAATCTAAAACCTTGATTGACGTTAATGTTAAAGCATATGAGGTATGTTTTCTACTCTTTAAACATGGTTGGGCATGAACAAAAAAAAGAAAGTGATCCACTCAGAGAGGAATCCTAAGAAACAAAAGCCCTGATTTCACTGTATTTAACAAGAAGTTTAAGATTCTACATTTCATGGCAGCTTTTCTAAGATCGCCTTGTTCTTCAAAGTCCAACTGAAATCCTGTTTAATCACCTTTTTGCAGTGTAGTAATGTCAAATGTCTTGTTTTTTTTAACAGGAAGAAAAAAAGGGTCTATCATCCACAAAGATAGAAACTGTGATGTTACAGCTTTATGCAAATACACTTTAAAATAAGTATGATTGGCTGTGAGAAAGCAAGTAATCTGTCTATGTAGATAGAAGGTTTTTGTTGATATTTTCAGCTTTTATTCAATAACACTAATGGTAATCCAGTCTGATTATCAGGTTAAATGCCAAACCAGCTTTCAGTTCTTTTAAATGTTGTGCCAATCAATGATCCGACCACCAGATGGCAGCAGGCGCTTGAGCGTCAAGTGCAGCGTTGGAAACACTACAGCAGAACACGGGGATTACACAACAACAGTGTTGTTTGGTGCTCAGGGGGACGTCAGTCCCGTACCCTGCCAGTGCGTGCTATTGCCGCAGACCGTCTGAAGAGACAACTCGCAGGTCACGAGGTCAACAACGCACTTGGAAACTTGGAAACACTGTATTTTTCGCCAGGACTGTGAAAAACTACTGTATTATAAAAAACAAGGGTCTGACGCTGGTAGTCGGCTAGATTATCTAGAGTTGGGGAAGTGGAGTATCTAATGGGCCCAGTGGGCTACAGGTAGAAACGTAGCATGGTTTGTGGGTAGAGAGACAGTAAATACTGCACAATCAATATGTTAACCACAAACAACAGCCTGTGTTATCAAAAGGATTACTGTGGAAATGTTTATCTCAGCACCACTAGAAAATAGCTCATTACTGAACTTACACATTATTCTGTAACCTACTGGTACGTACAGTATTAAACCTTGACCTCCACTCTTCTCGTGTCTGGTAAGTGAAAATGCGTATAAAGAGCACATGTACTGCAAAGTATCCATATAACAACATGTTTTAAGTGTTAAGTTGTCATGTAATTGTTGATTTTGCTGAGATTTAAAATTGATATATTTATTGTGAAAAGGTTTTTCTTTAACTGGACTTGGTTGAACCACTTTATTTTTTTTGGATGACCCCAAGCAGGAAAACTGTAGCACAAAATTGTGTTTGGTGTGAAAGATTATACTTGGTGTGATTTTTGTTTTAGAACCACTATAAAATCACTTTGAAATCAATTTCAACAAATGACCTTGTGTGGGGATGTTTTGTGGTGCTTTGTCTTTTCCTTTCTTGAAAATGCATTTCTTTTGTATTAATTTCTTTTTGTGTTCAAAAAACATAATGCCTGATTTGTATTGTTGGAATTTTTATTAAACCAGCTGGATGACTTTTATGTGGCCCATAACTGTCACTAATTGTACTTACACAAGATGCAGTCAGTTGGTAGAAGTCCTGAACACCATCCTCAGAAAGCTCTTTGGAGCACTTGATGCACAAATCCAATCAATTAACTTCACCAGAGGGATTTGCAATGACAAGTAACGTCAACAGCGTTTCTCCAAGTATCACTTAAATAGGAGGTGAAGAAGCCGAGGACAGGTGAGGCCAAGAACCAGTGCTTTATGTCTACGAAACATGTTCCTAACAAACAAAACAGCAGATTTCATTCATTTGAGCTTATAGACATATTGTGTCTTAAGTTATGTTTTAAGAAATCATTTTTACATGTCGGGTCATTCACAGGGACAAAAACTAAAAGATATCGGTAGGGGTATCGCTCACCAAGCACTTGACACAGTTGACGTTAACCTCTGGTGTAACATGGCTTAAGATGGGGGTTTAAGGGCATCCCTGCACCAATAGCATGTGGTGGGTGATTACAGGGCCAGTCGGGCCACCATCCAATTAAAAGCTCCTATTTAGTAATTAAGATCTGTATTACAGTGGACTTTAAGGAGTTCTCAGAATGGCTCCAGATTTAGAAAGTTCACATAGAAAATTAAAAACGATCTGTTTGCACAAGTGTAAAGTATTGATCAGTGAGCTGGCCACCTGGTAGTGAACAACATGTGACACTCGGCACTTGACAACTTGTCCGAGGCACTGTGGCATTTTGTGGCTAAGCCTGCATTATCAGGTTCAATAACGAACCAGGCACGCGAGAGCTAACTGCACGCAACGGCGCGCTTCGGCTTTAGATCTGCTTTCAGTGGGCACTCCTAATCATCATCCACCTAATCAAATATCTGGCACTTTTGCTTTCTGGTCAATTTATCACACATTCCACTTATAAACAATATTTTACAGATTTCTGAAGATTACTCATGCACATAAAAAACGATTTATCTTGTACTGTTATTCAAGTTATTTTTAACTCTGCTTCGAGCTACATGAAGACTTTTTCTTACAAGGTTTATGTAAAAATACAAAAATGTGAAATACCACTTAAAGTTGTCATTGTCCTGCAACATATAACTTCTTAAATAAGCAGCTGGTATTCACCTGACAAGAAAATGACTACAAATAGGTCATATTTCATGGTGTTGGTTTTCTTCTCCCCTGTCCTGGGTGTTAATAATGTGGCAGAAGGTGCAGAAATCTTAGGAGGGGGGTGGCTTGTGTAGATCAGGAGAGGCAGGTTTGGTGAGGTAAAGTGGGGTTTATATCGACAGCTTTGGGGAGTGGAGGCTTATCTGGGTCAGAGAGCTTTACGACATAAGCAATTAGGGCTGCCCTCTCTTGTGTACGCTAGCAGGAGGGAGGCCTCCCGCCATCTAGATTAGCTGCCCTGCTAAGGCCGGGAGAGCTCCACGGCTTCTGGACAGTGGAGGGAACCAGCTGGAGGGCGAGATGAGCAGGCGGTGGGGGGTTCCTCGAGAGAGAGGGGGGAGGAAAGGGTGAGGGCAACGAGCACAAGGGGTCAAGATACAGGGTCAGTGAATGGGTGAGAAATGAAGGAGTCAATGACCCATACTGATTGAAGGAATTTGAAAAATGAAATGTGGGTACAAATGGATCGGTTGTTTGTCTACTGTGGCATGTTTAACAGCAGTCTGAAGAGAACAGGACTGTAGAGGATATTTATTCCACTCAGCTTAACATAAGTGATTTCTTCTAATGAGCCACTAGACTGGAAGGATTTGCAAGTGATTAGGCCGAATGGTTGAAGAGATCTTTACATTTATTGAAGTGTCTCAAAGGAGGGGTTAGAATATATTAGATCAGAACATTGACTACAATTACATTAATGTATATTTGAAATACCAGAGCTGTGAGTAACAAACGTCTGTGACCAAACATTTAAATATAAGTGAATGGGCATACAGGAAGAAACCTTTCCGATGAGGTAAAGCACACGTGCAGGTTGAAACGAATGTTTAATTTTGTAATAAACAATACTTGACTGATATGCTATAAAACATATTACACCGTATAATGATTTACAACAGAGATAAGCAGCAAATAGTCACATTTAAGAAGAATGAAGCAAATCCCAGAGTCTAAAGTCTTCTTATGTCCAACCAGTAGTAAAAAATGTAATGTAAAATGTAATATTTTTGAGGAGCTTTAACCAAAGAAAGTTTGGCATTTATTATCAAATTGTTTCCCGCTCTAATGTTATGTTATTTGTGTGTGTGTGTGTGTGTGTGTGTGTGTGTGTGTGTGTGATGTTACATGTTAATTACATGCAGGTCTGTCAGCTGGGAACATGAGACGCTCACAACAACAGATTGTAACCACACACTGAGCACGTCTCTCTCTGAGAGGCAGCCATCCGTTTCACTTAAACAAGTGAAGGCTTAACTGCAATCAATGCCAGCTTTGGGAGAAGTTTACCTGTCTGCTTACGGGGGAAAAAGACTCTCAAGCAAAGGGCACGCATATCACTCTGCCTCTAAACCTGGTGTTCTTGGACGCACAGGCCGCCCGCGTTTTAAATGTATCCCGTTAAACCAGACTATACCGGGCTGGAGGACACGAGTAATGAGACGTGACACTGCCCAGGGCAGAGAAAAGGAGGCCTAACAGATATAGGTAATCCTTCTCACCAAGGTAATGCCTCTGAGCCTCCTCCCACCCCTGCTGTCACATGAAACCAGCGGGAAAACACACAACAGACATATAGATCCAAATCTACACACACAGGTGAGTAATCATTCAAAGTCGTCGTGTCTACATATAAGCTATGTCATGCTGTGCTGCATAACAAACACACGACAAAGTGAAGCGCTAAAGCATATGTTCTCGAGCACTCACACACACACACACACACACACACACACAGTGAGTTAATTCTGCTTCGATCGATGCACTAATACAAGGCTCATTTCAGTAACAGATGATGGAAACTATGATACAATAGCTCCAGTGTTTACACAACACAAACTCAGAGTATGCCAACGTCTCAAAGATTACCTGGAGGATATCAGTGATATCATCAAGCCTGGCTAATGCTGCGATAGAGAACTAATCAAACATGGATTGCTGGTTAAAAAAGTCTATCAAAAGTAGATTCAAGTGCAGAGGTTTTACTATAAAGAAGCAACTGTTTTGATATCAACAAACCTGGCTGACCACTTACTGTAGTTAATATACTTAATATAGCGGTTGTAATACAGGAGATTAAGTGGGATTTATATGACAGATTAAATTTTAGTTGAGCTGTCAGCCCTTGTATCAAAGGATCACACAACATGACTTTAAACAAAATCAAGATAAGCTAGTAGTGAGGGTGAACGTATTTGTTTTCACTACTTTTATTGTGAAGTTTCTTGCAGTCTTGATGTCAAAGTTTGTATAACAATTGCATAATTGTAGTTGCATCTAAACCTCCCGTTTAACCACAGTTGGTGCCAACAATGTCAATGGGAGAATAATAGCTAAATATTAATAACAACAGCATGAGAGCTGACCCAGCCAGCACACTATTTTAACAACTACCAAGAGTAGACCTTGTGCAAATGGCATGTATGTTATGGCTGAAAAGCAACCAAATCATGCATATTCAAAATAAGTAAAATGCATTCTGACACTTGATTTCATTTTTGACGTTGTTGTTGATGGACACTGTTGTCCCACACGGTACGGCACAAAAGAGATGGAGGAGCTGCTCCCAGCTGCACAAAACTAAAAGAAATCTCTAAGGGTCGCAGTGTGTTTGAGTCTTGTATCACTTCCTGTTAGAGCAAAAATACAAAAAGGTTATTGAAATCTTGTGTAGAAACTGCATGTGCGAAACATCAATTTCAAATGTACAAGAATTAGTCCAAATGTGACATGAGACACAGAACACTGTATGGAGACGTCTCAACATCTGTCTGGCATTGACAACACAAATTATAACTCATTAAATGCAGGTCGAACTGTTAGTGTGAGGATGGGCAATTTTTACACAGGATACCCAAATGGAAACAGACACACCACTTGGGGGGGGAACACCACTTGTAACCTAATCTTACAATCCCATGTTCCTGCCTTCCCCTACAACTTCTCTGAAAGAGAAATTATCTTTCCAATGCTTCTTCCCACCTGTCGACTGAGCGTCCGAGGGCCTGACAGCATCAGCAGCACAGAGGGTCAGAGTGGGCCGGGCTGGGACAACCAAAGAGGATCAGGGGGACGTAAGTCACCAAAGCAGGAATTATTGAGCATTAGAGCATTAGGTAAGAATAAGTCCCACCTTAAATCCCTCAGGATTCCTAAACAACTCCAGTAACACCTGTTACATATGATGATGGAGCTGCTCTGGTTGTCTTGTTTCTCGTCAGATGAACTTAAACCAAAAATGAGAACAATTATCAGCGTTTACTGAATAATTAAATGAACCGACAAGAGCAGCTGACACCGATTAAAGTGCAGACAATGAGCAACAAATCCAACATGAAAGAGGGTTTGTGAAACACATTTTTGCACTTCTGGTATTACTTTAGATATAAAACGTTTAATTCTGCAGTGGCATCAATCAAAATAAACCTATGTTTTTAATTTAGAGAGAATGTTTGATTTATTTAACACATACTGGACACATTAAGTGTTGCAGGCCCAAAGATCGACTTTAAATTATTTCCTTTGTTTCCTAAGAATTACAGAAAAAAGCACAACTTAAGATGAAAACGTTACATTCAAATGATTTAAAACAGGGGTACACATCTCTATAACTTCCCTCATCTGTTTCTTGAACAAGAGATTCCAGTCTTTGTTGGAGTTAAACACAGAATCTAAAAACGGTCCCATTTGTACTCTGTCACGTCACCTGCTGTGTCCCCCAGACAGTCAGCTCTCAGTATTCAAAGCTCCGTGACCGCAGTCAACAAGAAAACAAACAATCCAGTGCGAGCAGTGATTTGCCAGGCTATTTTTTTTTTTTTGTAAGGCTTAAATTAGATTTTGCCAGCTAACCGTGAGCTTGCGGTAAGCTGATCCCTCAAACAGCGTGCATGATACTGTCTGAGGGTCACTCATTGTGCTGCGGGGAACCACGAGCCGCTCCACCGGGTAACGACACCTGGAAAGAACATCTCATTACAAAAATAATCTGCAGACAGCCTTTCACTTGCTTGTTGCTATATCTCACTTATATTCCCTGGAAACATCAGGAGACCGGGCACAGTGACAGAACTATATAAGAGAAGTGATTCACGCCACATGACTGGTGTCTCTTCAGTTTCCTTCATGGTTCCGGACGAAAATTGATCTCTGAAACGTGCTCGTCATTATGACATTAATACTTGATCTACTTCTCTTTTAATCTTTTTAAAGAGATCCTGGATGAAAAGCTCTCAGGGCTGTGAGGGTGTATGAAACAGGGTGAAGTCTGTTACCTACTTATACACACCTTGAGCTTTTTAGAAAAAAAGACCAGACTCATTTCAGGTCAATAAAAAAAGATATTAAGAATTGATTCCCTTGACTATGACAATTATATGATACATGTATGATATGTATCAATTATAATAAGATAATTGGCAAATTTACTATGAAGAAAATCTGGTGAGCATTTTGTTCTAAGTTAGTTGGTTATTTTGTTCATAGTTAAAATTAGGTCATTGTTTAGGCTGGTTTCAGTTAGAATAAAGCCAGTTTTGGTACAAACATTTGATTTGTACCATATACATATTGAGACACAACAGATTTGTTACCTCATCAAATTTGCTGTGAGACCAACATGACACTAAGCTGTTGACAGAAAAACAACAACATCTTCATCAGGGCAAAGTTAATAAAAACTGATTGATTTTGCTTCATATTCGATGATAGTAAATGTAGTCTGTAATATATATATATTTATTTTTTTACATATTATTAATGTATCTTTTAAGGGACCAAACAATTAATCACAATAAAAATCCGAAAATAATGCAGCCCTGGATGTCACAGCTCGACAAAACTAATAGTTATATAAGTTATAAGGTAAAACTGGAAATAGACTTTAGGCAGAAGCTTTGAATACACCACGGCCTGTAAAAGCTTTTTAGATATTCATACTGGTACGAGGTGCGCCTATTTCCTTTTTATATTTATGCTTTACATATATTAATATATCCATCACATTTAGCTGGAGATCTAATTTAAACCTCAATGTGTTTGCTGAAAACGCAGGCCACATTTACTTTGCATCACCTGTGTCTATTGAATCAAGAGATCTACCTTTCTCTCTCCTCCTCCCACCACAAAGTGACCGATGGGGAAGCGTTTTTTGTCGTTTGTTTGGTGAGTGCCCCTGGCGTGGGCTGAGAGGTAAAGCTAACACACAGTGTGTTGAGGACGAGGGGAGGGGAGGATGCAGGGGGATAGACCTGTCTGAGAGGATACCGCTATTGAGTTGCAAATGAGCTTGTAATTAGCCCTTACACATTTGCCTGGGGGGGAATTAGTGTGCGTGTGTGTGTCATTGTGTGTTTTTTAACCCATTTTCCTTAGAATAGGGGTTGACGGTGATAAGCAGATAATACTAATTACTTCTCCTCCCAATTGCTTGTTAATTGTGCTTGGTGTGGATTTATACAGCATAGTAATACCCCCATTCCACACACACACACACACACGCATGCCCCCCGCTTTGTCTGTTGGCAAAATCAACAGGTCATTTTTTAAGCAGCAGGCTTCTGTTTAAGCTACTAATTAATTATACCAAGTGGGGTTCCACCCTCTACGGGTCCAGCCAATGAGGCAGTGTGTGTGTGTGTGTGTGTGTGTGTGTGGGTGGGTACATTAATTTGTAGTTGCTAACAAGTTTAACATATTCTGCAGTCTGTTCTCGGACTAAAACACAATACAGTGACCAAACAGAAAAACAATATATAATATCATAAAGTTGGGAAGTTTCACGTGAACATGTCGCATTGACCCTGTTTTATCAACAGGTAGACTGCAGTCAAAAGTATAAATAATAATAGTTAGGCAAGTTTTTCTTGTTTACAGCCTATAAACATGTTGGTAATGACATGGTGTTAAGAATAAATGGAAGTTATATGAATAAATAAAATGTACATATTTTGCCATTATGTGTTGAGGTGAAACATCACAACTTGTACAGTTAATTTGGGCATCATGGACGTTTTCCATGGATCTTTAGATTCTGTCAACTTCCTGGTAGTAAACATGAAGATTACCTGAATGTACCGGCAGTTTTGGTCTTTTTCATCATTTGGAGAAAAGGCACCAGCTCAGTCTGGCCTTGAGATCTGGTGTGTGTGCATGTCGTTTGGGTGATTCACCACCTGAATGAGGATACATAAACATTACATTACATTTAGGCATTTAGCAGACGCTTTTATCCAAAGCGACTTCCAAATAAGAGCTTTACATAAAGTGCATAGAACCATGATCGAAAACAACAAGATGTCTCATCAGACTTGTA